>JAOTOK010045519.1:6096-17418 GCA_025770025.1 Virgularia gustaviana
GAAGCTATTCATGTGTCTATATTCAATAGGAAGATTAATTTTCAATACGAGGAAGGATATAAATAATGTGCGAAATTACCTTGATAATGTTGGTAGTACTACACGATTTGTCAAATACTTTCGTGTCACCATTTTTTCGACGCGTATCTATAACTGAAGGCAAAAAGCTATGACTTGATACAGTAAAGCCGACTCAAGTATCTTATACCGCGACAAATTTTCTTATGGTGGTAGTCGAGTGAACTTGTCTACACGACTTTTAACTCTTTCGCACCCGGCGTTCCCCAATTGATGAGTAAAATCGTCTGGCGTTAGACAGAGTAAAATACTAAAGACTGTTTATGGTTGCAAGAGAGTTCAAGGCCAACCAGGAGTAGTTGTGAAGAATGCAGCTGTCAATATTCCTCGCGAATGCTGCTGGTTAGCCTTTAAAAATTGTGCAGCCATACAAGTTCCTTCGACTTTCAGTTTCAGCATGGAGAAATTCACTATATTATGTTAACGATGGACGGTGCGCAACATTTAACTTATAACATTGCCTTGACACTTCAAGTGTGTCTCACTGCATGTGTGAGTTGATACATCATAATATACGCTATTTCCATTAGTCATATGTAACCCTATAGGTGTCAGAGGAATTGAACGTAACGTCTTTATATGACTTGTGTCATTTCCATCTTAATGTATGGTTCGTTAAGATACATTGTGTTGATTGCAAAGTTTAAGTTAAAATTCCCAAGTTGTATTCTCATTACTATTTGTATAATTGTATGTATACCACATATATGTATCTTATCTCGTTGTCCACTGTAATAAGGTTAATGGTTCTGTATGATAGACTGTCTGTATTGAACCGCTGATATTAATAATATTGTCAAATTAAAAAGAACTGAATATATCTTTTAAGTAAGATTCATCCCATAGACTTATTTGATAATTTAAGCCGTTTGTGTGGTTTCAAATAAAATATTTATGTTGTATTATAGTTATAAACGATGTCAATGTCATATTTACCAGCAATAAAAGACATTAAGGATTAAGTTGTTTTAAACGAAATTGCAACCATAAATTATTGTGTTCAAGAAAATTACGTAATATAGCTATAATGATGTAACTATCGTGGCTATCCGCGTGCGTTTTCAATCTTTAACTGTCGTAAAAAATATTTTGTAGATGTGATGTGCAACGGCATGTAAGCTTATCTTAATGCAATTCAATGCAATTGACCCATAAATGATGATGAACTGTTCAGGGGGTTTTTCTAATGATTTTGCTACACAGGAAAATTGCGTCGCTCGGCTGTCGATAGTACTATAGTTACGAAATACCAAACATTCGACAGAAAACAACAATTATTACGAATGCCCACTCATCAATGCGCGTCTTCGGTCGGGAACGACTTTTTTACATCACATGACATATATGCTTTAAAATGGTTTATGATTTCAGTAACTTAAATAATTCGGAATCGAACAACACACGTTTTGACTAAATAGTTAATTATTTCCAGCTGTAAGCTTTCAGTTTGCAGCCTTCAACGGAAAGTAAAAACGAATTTTTGTTTGAAACATTTCGATTTCGAACATTTCATTTTATGTATTAAATTTAAACCAATTCTGTTGTACGCAACAGTTGGTTTATAAAATGAGTACTATGACAAGTTATAAGTCTTACATATACATAGTCAAAGTTTGAACCAGGCAATATGTACAGTTTGTAGCTACCTTTTTCTCTTAGTTTTCAGTTATTCAACTGCACGTAGCCTATATAGCTAGTTTGCATATAATCGCCTCCGATCGCACCAATCGCATAAAAAAGGAATTTGCAATCGCAAGCGATCGTAAAAGACTGTAATTGCAAATGATTGGAACGATCGCAATTGCCTCGATCGCCGAGGTAGAACCATGCTCCATCTCGGCGATTTGTGGCGATTGGAGGCAATTGTATGGAAACCAGGCTTATGTTTTCATTACAATTTTATTGATAAATTGCTGAACGTGTTTAGACGCATTCGTGATGTCTCTCATTTCCCCCTCGTTACAAGTAATTATATTACACTCAGACTATAATAAGTACCAGTTGTGTGCATTATCATAAGCGTTGGGTACGTTAACCCTTTGGGGACCAACAGGGTCTTTATAATAGATTTTGCTCTGCCTAAAACGTAGAAATAGAAGTCGAAGTTTGAAAACAACAATCCGCTCTGTAATGTGAAAACGTCAGTGTGAAAATTTCATTGTTTGGCAGTTTGTAGTAACTTGGTATTTCGAAAATACACAGCTATAATATGTTTCCTTTTTTATATATCTATAATTGCAGGCTCTCGTGATGGGAATCTGTGAATCACAATATATTTAGAGTAAGATATTAACCGAACCGTTATTCTTGCTAGTCGACCGTGCATGCACGTTTCGTGTAATAAAAGTTCGCCAAGTAACGCTCGCTCTTGGGTTAACGAACGAACCTACTTTCTTTTAAGAATCTTGTGGAGCCCATACAGCTTTTCCACTAGGCATTACCTTTTTCCCGCTGACGTTTTAAGTGTTCTTAATACTGCTTAATACTGTGCTGAGGCTTTGCCAGTTGAACTACGATTATTTAATTTTCGATTCATCTTCATACTCCACACTGCCTACGCAATAACATACCTTTGCAAGAAAATGCTTTTGCTGGATACTCTATACATGCCGGCAGTCACGAATCGATAATTTTACGTTCGCACGACTAATATATTTTAGACTGCCTATGCAGCCCACAACTTTAATAAGATGAAAGGCTTTTGCTCAAAACGTCAGCAACAATTAATAGTGCATTTATGACAGTTGACTATCATTTAACTTTTGCCTTGAGCATTTCCCACATTGCTTACACACAAATACGTTTAACATTCTGCCTCTGCCATTTGGCTTTGCATTTCACTGTCTACGTATAGGATACAACTTTTGCCACATAAAGGGTGAAGAGAGTTTGTTCGAAGCACCCCCCCCCTGAAAGAACCCTGATTGTAGTCCCTATTATAATTCAAAAGAAGTGTATATTAAGGTGCATTATACAAATTTTTGAAAACTCAGTGCAAAAACTGGTTAAAACTGTGATTCAGTATTTATTTTTGCGCCATGCATATCAATACTGTAAAACTAATATGCATACAACGCTATTTTCTTTTGAATGCAAGGATTAATATAATCATAAGATTATTTGAATGGCGCTGCAAGTTACATTCATTGCAGCCCACGTAAATATATCAGTAATGCAGACGTATTTGTCTTCGGTTGGACTCCGTATAGAACATTCATTCTTTTTTCACACTCTCGTTATCTGTAGGCACCTATACTTTGGCTATGGTGTTTCGAAAAGTGCTGTCGCTATGTTTGTTGTTCATCCATTTCTACAAGATTGGTGAGTAATACATAATTATTGTATCTTTTAATCTATCGGTTCAAGCAACCAAAGTAAGCCGACGACTTCTGACATTAGAGTAGTCCAAACTTATACTCAAGATTTGGGTTAACACAATGGTAATATTTCAGCTTGTTTTCAAAGTCATTAACAAACCTGAGTTATTTATTAAGTGAACTGTTGGAGTTAACTCGTACAAAACTTCAATGTCCTAGAATGTTCTTGACACAACGTCTGGAAAGTCCTGGAATTCATAAAGTGCTCAAAAGTGCTTCAATACTCAATTTTTGTAATTAAAATTTGTACTGTAGATAATTCATGTGCTAATTTATTTTCTCAAATTTCAACATACTTTGATACACTATAATATTCCAACGAATTTTATATAGGTTGTTCAGTCAATGTAAAGTTTTATTTGTCACTCACTTAAGCGAGTCCTTGAAAGTCCCCGAGAAATGCATTGGATGTAATGTTTTAACGAACTCCGTGTTACCTAGCTATATACTAAAAGCCAAAAAAGCTGATATAGAGAGGAAGGTACCGTTTCTGGAAGCCATTCAACTTGGCAACTTAAAAAACACTAGTATGAGCTCTTTGTCGTAAAGTATCTATCGGTTTGCCGCTTGCTTGCTTTTTTGAACGAGCAACAATGTCTAATATGTAAAAGACATGACTGCTTCTCACATTAGATAATGCAAAGAGCGCTATTGTGCATTTAAAAATACGACATTTTTTAAAATCATTTTGTCGACTAATCAGATATATCTTGAAATACATAATATCAAGTAACAAGCATACAGTATACTACAGGGTCTGTTTTAACAGAAGAACTAGGGAGAAAACCACCCTCCCACTTCAGCAAGCAGAAAGTTGCCTTCCTCTACAAAACCTCCCTTTCACATAAATTCTTACAGGCGATCAAGGGAAGAAAGATAGAAAACTAGATTGGATTATTGTTGCCTATTCACCTATTACACCAAGGATAACCATAAATTGTAATACTATTGCTGGCTGACATTAATATTGTCGGGCCCCATTGTCTCATTCTCCATATAAAGATTTTAAAAGTAGCCCTAAAGTGGGGTGTCCATGTCATTGGATTGTGAAATCCACTTCCATGTACGGATGAGTATCTCAACAGCCACAGCTTTATAGTATAAACACTAGTAGGTCGACCTCTCGCCAGTCATAGACATATTGTAGCAAGTTTATCAATAACTGATTAAACTCAGTACACCCATGATATGTCTCCCACATCGAATTTGCTGCTTATCAGAAATTCATCTTTAACCTTCATTTAACTCAGACTACACAACCTTCTAATTAATCTTTTCCGCCATTCACGTCTCAAAGTCTCTTGCCCAAACTTCGACCTGTTATCCTAGAACAGTTACGAGTCTCGTTTTAACAACTACCGATCTTTCCCGTTTTCTGTGATTGTCGTCTACACGACGCAACTCTATTGAAAATTCAAGTGGGCTTTCTTTACTATCTCGCATGTAACACAGCTGTGTGTAGTACACGGAACAAAATGGTGCTGCGACAAATAAAACTAAGATAAACGTACACTTATCCAACCACATGCTGGCTATATTGTGATGTAAATAAACCAGCACAGAGGCCCTGGATATCAGAGTTATAAACACGCAGACATACAGAAATCGGTTGCCATACTGTGTAGCAGGCGGTCGTTTACATCGGTCGTTCGGCATTCTGTAACGATGGTGCAATATAGTTTATTAATTCCTATCCAATCATTATAGCCTTCCTCGCAACTTGTTCTGATTTGAGTCACAGAAGGCGAGTTAACATCACTCAAATGTTCCTGCATGTAAAATTCCAAGACATTCTCCGGAGTAATGCTAGGTTTCCACTAGGCGACATTTTTCGATTGAAATAGCTATGTTTTCCATTGTCAAAATTCAATAGGTCATAAATAGGTGCCAGTTGAATGCTGCTGACACGAAAGAAGTTTTCTGTTCGGTCGAAAAATTTCGCCTAGTGGAAATCAGCCTTAAGGTAGCCTACGCGTAAACCCGCAGCGTCGAAACCCGTTTCTCGTGAGGGTCTACGCAACAACGGCTCAAAGCTTGCCCCCGCGTACGTCATATCCGTTTGAACTTAGATTTATTACTCTGTGGCCTGGTTTACTCTGCTATGAAGCAAAGCTTCTTTTGAAATGTGGACACGTAAACGAAGCCAACCAGGCTTATTTACGGATTGCACATAAAAGCATATTCAAACATATAGGCAAAATATCTGGTTTGTTCATTTTTAAGATCTTTAAAAGTGCTGTATAATTTCTTTTAAATGATATTCAAAACTTGTCTAGTTTTCGAGGTATTTTGATAAAAAATAACTTGCTGTCCGCATTTTGGATAAGAAGTCGCCTTATAGTATGTCACAACTTCTGCTAGATGACGTAATTGTTTGAGGATATTACTGGGTTAGTTATTTCAGGATAGAGGAAGACATTGACATGAAACGGAGATGTGATACACGTGTAGCAAAATTGGAGATGGAGATACAGTAATGTTGGAGATAAAGATTAAGTAAAGTTTGAGGTTCGGAGGTAGAGCTGCAGTAATGCTGGAGGAGGAAGTTCATTAAAAACCAGTAAACTTGGTGTTGGAGGTGGAGGTGCAGCAAAGTTGATCTTGGAGTGAAGGTAGAGGGCGCGGGGCAGGTATAACCGCAGGGGAAAGTGCAGTTATCTTGAAGGTGAAGGTGGCGGTGCAGTATGGTGTTGGAGGTATAGTTAAAGCCAATTTGGAGCTGGAGATATCGTGTGAGGTGCGATAAATTTGGAGGGGGGATGCACAGTTAACTTGGAGGTGCAGTAAAGTTGGTGTCGAAGAAATGTTGGAGGGGCAAAGGTATAGGTTGAAATTGGGAGTGAAGTGAGAAATAGTTATTTAGCTATAATTTGACATATGGTGTCTTTTTAGCTGGACAAACTTCAGACGAAGGTTGCAGCGTCCCGTGTTCATCTCTTGGGGGTTACTGCTCCACTGATCACATCCTTCGTAAGGATACGTGTAACTGTAACTATGGTTACTCTGGCGAGACGTGTGACACTGGACCGCAATGCAATGGAGAGCAAGGATGTCAACACGGCGGTACTTGTGTACCCGGAGATAGAGGTGGGGAGAATTACTGCGAATGCCCGGACGGGTATGTTGGTCCTGCTTGTTCAAGGTCAACCCAGTGTGAAGATGACGCGGATTGCGCGGGTGAAGGCAGCAGGTGTACAACATACATGAATTCTAGAAAGTTCTGTCAATGCGAGACAGGACGCGCTGGTCTCTTGTGTAAATTACAAATGTCACAGGGTGAGTGGTCGGATATATAATGTTTAACCTGACTTATGATTTATACATTTGAAAAGAGAGAAATGCGTATAGAGGTTGGCACACTAGATGACTTGTTAATTAAGGCACTAGATATCTAAGTTTCTAAGTCAGTTTCATCCACCAAAATGATATTCAATCGCATGCAAAACATCGTCTAGTGTGCACCCGGCTTAGGAGTTACAAGATCTGCCAAAAGTACGAAAAACCGTTTTGTTGGTTCGTTGTCCTCCGTAATTATTTATATTAACATCATTCATCGTTCAACACAAACGCACGGTTGGTCACTTCTAGAGTCCATTTACTTACGCGAACTGTGTTTACTTTCAAGACAATGATCCACCGGCCTCTGAGGACGACCTGGTTGTGTATTCCTGGACGCTCAACGAAGTTCACTGTGGTACATTGTTTTTGGAAAACATCCGAGGACTTCAGCTTACTAGACACGGTATGTGAGACCACAATGTGCTTTATAATTTACGAAATCTTGGAACTAATGAAACACAATTTATAAATGTATTTATAAGATTGTAGTAATACACTGAGGTGTTCCCTTGGTCCCTTGTTGCCTTTATTGTCGGTTTTGCTTTATGTAAAAAGTACTTACAGCTACTTACTAGTCTTAGCTACTTTCTCAAAGACTAGAAATAATATAGGTTTTTTTGTTAGCAGGGGCGTACGGGTGTGGCAGGGTTTGGGGTAGCACCTCCCACCCCAAAAGGTCAAAACTCGGGTAACGCTTCGCCAACAGTCGGACAAAAAATTCGTAAAATACTATGATTAATACTGTAATATAAGTTGTAAGTCGGGGAGAATGTTGCCCCCCTCCTCCTAACACCGAAAAAAGAAACAGTCCGGAACGAGATTCGACTCCTGCTATTGCAGTTCACCTTAGTCATATGTAGTATTATATGAGTGATGTACATATATTGAGGTGTATATCCAGTATAATAAATACACAATAGAATGCCAACACATATAAGATGCTCTACGTATTTATTGAGCTATCGTGACTTATATAGGTGATGTAGAACTCATGCAAAATGCAGAACTTGGCACTGTGGCAAGGTTTGATCGTGCTGGAAGAGGCAGATTAACATCAGGTATGTTAACTAATGCAGTGTGCTCCGGTGTCGTTGGATCCTGGAGAAGTGTACCTTAGTACACGCGACTGAAAGTTGCGACACAAGTCTGTTATCAGCTGCCCTGCACAAGTTGCGGTAGCAAGCTGCGTGCAAGATGCGTTCGCCTTTATATGCACAAGGAACAAACAGTCTTGATAACAGTTTAAGCCAAATTCCTGTACCGAACACATTCTGCTGCTTATCAGTTTTCTTTGTGTGTATTGCATACTATGTGGTACACGCTCAGATTGAGGCACTCTGACGAATTTTCGCGGTCCAAACTCCGACTCAACCCAAAAGCGTAAATGATAATAGTCTGATCGCGCAACATCACCTCTTAAATGTGACACCATCTTGAAGGGAATGCAAATAAGTCCGACAAGCAATAAATCCAAGGTCTACTTACCCTAATAATACGATACGTTTAAAGTAGCTATGTTAATTTCTGTACAACAAAGATTTGTGTTAGGTTTAAGGTTCCAAATCCATCACTACTGTTGTTGTCACTAATGCTAAAATCCTGTTTACCTATTTATTTCGTGTTTTATCGTATTTTTTACTAGTTCGTTTTAATAATATTATAGGTCTGTTGGTCGCATCTTGTTTGTTCTCAACACAATTCTGCCCTAACGGCATCGCTATTTCCTTCTGGCTTCAGTTCTTTTCTGGTAGTGAAATTCTTCGTACCGGCAATGTGGGCTTCCATGTCTACGTGACCAGCAACGAAATCGTGGTGACATTCCGGAATCCGACCAACCACCTGTGGACCGTCAAAGATGGGTGTATGCCAATGGGACCACATCACGTGACGATCACGTGGTCAAAAAATGACGGGCTAGTTTACTACGTTAACGGGAAAGTGGTTCAACAGTCAACGTCAGCTATATCTGTCGACCCTATCGAGACAAAAGATCGTACGGAAAGTATCACAATAGGAGACTACTCAGATTTGATAATTGATGATTTGGTGATGTACAAGCGAAGCCTTGAGCTACATGAAATTGAAAATATTTTCAACCAAGGTAAATAAATGAACTATTTTCATACAAAGTATCATAGCGCCCGCCATTCGCCGCCATTTTAGACTATAATTTTAGCTCATTGTGTGACATCATGCAGAACTAGGGTAAACCTGTTTAAGCACTGCTACATAATAAAAACGTGAAGAGAAAACATGTGAAAAGCTGCGGTTGAAGTTAAAAGATGGAGTTCTCCAATTGTGTTGCTTTTTCTTCCCATTAAGACATGTATTTCAAAAAGTAAAAGTCTGCGCGCCCCCTGTTGTGACGTTTCTGCATAGCCATGAATGTCCAAGATTGCGGGCAACCTGCTTTGATCAAAATATCTCCAGAACCAAACAGGTTTTGAAGAAACTGTAAACGGCCAGTAAAAGCAGGTTGAAAGTTCTTTCCCAACGAGCCATTTATTTCGTAGCCATTTAACCCATTTCACTTTTAGAACCACTACAATCCAGCCTCCGTCCCAGGCGTTTTTGTGCGGGCGCGCAAATTTGGCGCGAACTACTGGGAGTACCACTCCGTGCGTTTGAGCTTTGTGAAAAGCCTGGGACCGAGGCTAATGCAATCCAATCATATAGCAGCTATATATGTCGTAGCCGCAAAGTGTTTTGTAAATTGACATGTTACGTCACTTTTATTGTGATTGTTTAGGTGTTTTCAACGATTCAGATAGATCTTCCTGTCTTACCAATCCTTGTGATCCTGATTTTTGGTGCATAAGAACAAGCGACCCAAAGAGGCATACTTGTTTGAAAAAGAGCACCACATGTACATTCACGGGAGGTTTATGTGATGGTTTCACAAGAACAGGAACCGCGGAAATGTTATCGACAGCCTCTATCACAGATAACGCGCCATATTATGACCATACTAACGGTGTATGCCCAGGTAAGCCACGCCAGACATTCTACGTCTATACCAGTATACTTCGTATGTATATACCCAGTGCAGGTTGCAGAGGCAATCACCCCCTGTGAAAACATTTGCACACACATTTCCACGGGGGGTGAACAATGACGAATATCACTTGCACTTCTGTGTCCCGGTATCTTACCATACTATACACCTATACTATAAGTTCCTCGCCCATATCTCCTAAACCTGAATCTTCTCACTTTTTCCGACTATTTTTTACTCTTACACCACCCCACATACATTCTTCACCTATTATTCCTTCATCTTCCCAGGTACATCTCTCTACCCACACTTTTTACCAAAACACATTCATCACCAAATATTTCACTTTTAAGATGCGGCTGGAGAATACCTTATATTTCGAAGTCCGACCACTGCGGATGAGACTCCTCAACTCAATTCTTTAACTTACAACAACGAAGACACTTTCCCAAATGGTACTTTAATTGTTCTTGAGTTTTGGTATATGGTATTTGGCGGAAATGAGACAGTACTAAATGTCAACGTACAAGAACCAGGATCTGGCACTCTTAACACTATCTGGACTTCATCAAACGAAGTTTTGGAACGCAACTGGATGTATCGCAAAGTAACAGCTTGGGTGTCCTCTAGTTTTCAGGTAAATGACGACAAGGCGATGTTTTGGGCTCGAAAATCCAAACTCGAAAATGTATAAGTCAAAAATATGAATTGTTTTCGGAATACATTGGAAATCGTTGCTGAAATGCTTAGCCTGCGGTGCAGTATTTTGAGATGTTGCCTTGCGCGTATGTGAATTATTCCCTCATTATCTATGTAACCACCTGTGCTCCCGCGGGGACCCCGCCATACCTCGCACGCGTGCTGTATTACGTAACCTCATCAGAAGATTCTGTGTAGGCTAGGGAATGTTTGATATATCATGGCAGTATGCAGAGCGCGCATGAACAAGTAGCCATGGCAAAATACACTGTAGACAATGTTCAATAATGTTAAATAAGGAATTATTAATAAATGTCGGTATTCTAGATCGGGTGGTATAAAGTGTGTTATGGATCGGCCATAAAGTTGGGTCGACTAGGTGTTGCAGGGCACCTAACTGTTTGTGTTTGTACAATTTTAGGTTAGCTTTACCGGGTTGCTTTCTCAATCTGATAAATTGGTTGTCCTGGATGATGTAAATTTCTTCCATTGTGGTAAGATGGAAAAAACGTCAGGATAGGGCAGGGGGTTGGGGATAACAAGGGTGAGGTTGTGGATAATGGGGGTGGAGATAACAAGGGTTAGGTTGTGGATAATATATGGGGATGGGGATATAAACAAGGATGAGGTTGTAGACAATGTGGATTGGGAATAATGTGTGGGAATGCTAGTGGGAATGGGAGTAACAAGGGCATGAGGTTGTAGATAATGGGGTTGTAAATAACGAGGGTGATATAGTGGGAATGGAGGTAACAACGGCATGAGGTTGTAGATAATGGGGTTGTAAATAACGAGGGTGATATAGTGGGAATGGAGGTAACAACGGCATGAGGT
>JAOTOK010045630.1:0-19272 GCA_025770025.1 Virgularia gustaviana
AAAGACCATGTCACGTTAAAAACAATATGTCACGTTTCTTGTTCATTGTGTACACTTCACTTCACTTCACTTCACTTGGGTTGCGCCCCAAGCTGCATGCGCGTTCTCATTCCCAGGGCCCAAGGTTTGCGCCGACTCTCTGTAAATGCAATTGGACTACGCGAACGTAGGTCCTGGGAACAAGAATGAAGAATTCGCTCATCATAAATCTAAATTAAGTAACACGACGGGGAAGAAACTTTGAAAACTCAAAGATCTCAACGCTACACGCGTTCATTTCGCCTAATAGGAAGGTTTCACTGATATCGTTTCAGTGTGAGCAAAACATTCGGTGGTCAATTAGAACAGTCGCGTCAGCTAATAAGGAGCTTACATTGACTTCAGCGAAGCTAGTTGCTGACGCGACTTACAATCCAACTAATTGATTACCAAGTGTTTTTCTCACATTATTGATATCATCATGTTTGATGTAATAGACTTTCTTGTGACCTGTAATGTTGAACCGAATAACTGAGCGGCACAGGGGAAATAAATGAAGACAGAGATTTACTGGTTTAAAACTAAACAAACAATGACAAAATATACAGGAAAAGAAAGAATAAAGGATTACTTAATTCAATAGATAACTTCTTGTTAATATATTACCAGCTCATAGACTTTAATTAAAATATGCTGAAAGCCGCAAAGCAATCACAAGTCGTATGAAAAAAAAATTTTGTTTAGATTTAACATTTCTACTGCAACTCGGATTAATAGATATTTTTTAAAGTCAAGCTGCAAAGGAAACCTCATAGTTACCACTGCGATCCAAGGGGAGTTAATATCCATATTAAGTAATATCCAACTTAACGCTAGTGATTTGGATTCTTAGAGTATTTTATTGTTTTGTCATATATCAGCAAGTTTAAATCACACTCGTGTTTCAGAAAGTCATTTATTCTGTGACGATATCTCTGATACATAATTTGATTGCTACTACTATCTAGAAACTCTACACCGTGAGAATTACTACGCTTGCTAAATGTTCTTTTTTATGAAAGCAAGCCCCAAGAAATAGTTTAGGCAAGCCTACAGTACCACGAGGTTTTAGCCCTAATACATAGCATATATTATCGCGTAACCTAGGCAACAATGTTATTTTAGTGCTGGTGTGCCACGGTTCTAAATGAGGATCTGAGCTAAATGAACTTGACTTAGAACACTTCCTGTGTATTATTAGCAGTTAGACTAAAAGAAAGTTGTGATGTCACAATTCTAGATGACTGTGCTGACGTTTCTGGTTCAAAAGTTCCAGTGAGGATATTTTTAGCTCGTTCAGGTTATTTTTAGCTCGCTCAGTAAGTGAGTCATAGACAGCATCAAACACGAAAATGAGGCAACCCACGTGACCAAATTCCCGCGCTTCTTTCAGTATGTATGAGACGATGATTCGTCAGTAGTTCGATTGTCATGACTGAGGTAGAACATTATGAAATGAAAATTAGTCAAAACACTCAGTAAGTCATTAAGCTTTGTCGCTAGTTTTAGATTTTGATGTGTCACTTTCAACGAACAATTCTGATTATAGAAAACTGGATATAAAAGATAAATTTCCTTAATATAGATGTGTCTCAGCAAACTTATGCAATCTTGAGTAAAATTAACTATGATTAGTGATATTATTGATTGTAGAATAATGTTGTGCTTTTTAGTTAAACTTCTGATAGACAAATAACCTGAATATATCAACATGTCAAAATAATCTGTGTGCTATTTTTAACTGCTACACACGTCATGTCCATCAGACACGAAAGTGAGGCAAACCACGTGACATTTTCCCGGGCACAGAATTTAGCGCATGCGCCGTTAATTGTCCTAACTTGTCGACATGATCGGTTGCCGCTATCGATTCACAAATGCTTTCACTATTCATTGTAATTGTTTTCATTGGAATCGAAAAGCGCATCTATTTCTTGCCTGGAAATCTCCAGTTATTCGTGATTCAGTATGTATAGGTTACGTCATGGGTCTACGAATGCCAAGGTTGTGTCATGTGTGAATGTAAATGCTTCTTGACTTGAAAACATTTCTAAGAATTGTGCTGAGCTAGTATGTGATAGGAAAATGCAGATAGACAACGAATTGCGGCATTACACTTTGCTAAATACATAATCCAAGGAAGCACGGAAGAAAGCAAACGTCAATAAATCCTGAATTATTCCCGCCGCAGGGAACGATATGACAAACGTCTTAGGTGTGATCTAGCTTGACAATATTGATCGCGCAAACCTTTTCTCCAAGGTTTTGGTCTTACACAAATGTTGCAAAATGTTCGCCACGCTTTTTCCCGCGTTTCAGAAATCGTGCGTGTCTCAGGCTGAACGATATATTTTCATAATCGTGTGCTTTACATAGTGAGAAAACGCAATATTTGTTTAATTGATTTGTGTCGTGCGTAAACTCTACTACAGCGTGCTAATGGACGAGGCAATGGTGTAGAATTGTAAAGACTTCATTTGATGACTCATCCGAGCGAACAAATAAAACCTGTAGTGTGACTTTACTGTGTCTATTTCGTATGAAAATTGCTACAGTGTGGTGGCGCGCTCAGTCTTCATCACTGCATAAAGTGACGTATACATCGTGGTATTTCCTTTATGGTTGCTTAACATGAATGTGAACCAATCAGAAACACGCTTGTCACGTCCGTTGATTTGTTTGCCGTGGCGTTAGCTGCCGTATAAAAACCTGTGACATTCTCTAAAGTAAATATGTCAATTACACTTTGATCGAAAGCAAACGCTCGAACTGCAAACATATCGCGGCAGTGTGTTATTATCGACCATGAACTACGGAGACGCAATGAATGTGGAGAACAGTGGAGCGGCGCCCTCGACACCCAATGGTCCAACGACCGTCGCAGTGTCCGCAACAGAGCGCAATAATGCAACTTTTAACTTCAAGCCTGAGCAAATCGCCTGTGTATGTGACGCACTGCGTCAAGCTGGAGATATCGATCGACTGGGTCGCTTCTTGTGGTCTCTTCCACCGCATGACTTATTGAACGGTAGCGAAAGCGTGCTCAAAGCTCGTGCGGTTGTTGCGTTCCACCAAGGCAACTATCGCGATCTTTACGCCATCCTGGAAAGTCATACGTACGAAGCTGAATCGCATGCGTTGCTGCAAAATCTTTGGTACATGGCGCATTACAGTGAAGCAGCGAAACTTCGTGGTCGTTCCCTCGGTGCCGTCGACAAGTACAGAATACGAAGAAAACATCCTTTGCCGCGCACGATTTGGGATGGTGACCAAACAATCTACTGCTTCAAAGAGAAATCCAGAGACACACTACGTCGTTCCTATCAAAGTAATCGTTACCCATCGCCGCAAGAGAAGCGCGAACTTGCCAAAATGACAGGGCTTAGTTTGACTCAAGTCAGCAACTGGTTTAAAAACAGACGACAAAGAGATAGAGCGCCATCCACTGCTTCACGAAGGTATGTTAATATGAATGGTGTTGTCTTTGGACTAGTAGATTATATCATCGACGCATGTAGTGTAAAATGACCGGATCATAATTGAAAGACTAGATGCTGCATGGCTGCGTCAATTGCCGCACACACATTGTGTCCAAAACTTGCAGCAATCTTGCTACTGCCACAATCTTGCAAATTTAAAACATTTTCAATGTTTGGTGGGCTATTTTCTCCAAAGTTAGGCTACGGCAAACGTACGATGGCAAAAAAAACGGATTATGTTTAGTAAAAAGGCTAGCAGTATATAACTTTAATGAGTAGTAGTTTGATTCTGCGGCGGGACGGTCGTGTCCACTTTCTGTCTTCTTCTCGTATTTCGTTCGCCAAACATTCGCGTCTCTTATGACAGCAGTTTACTAACAGTTACTGCTTAGATACGGTAATGCGAGATATATCACCGGAATAACTTAATCTACAGGATTCGCAATGTTTGGAAAGTTCTTTGTGTAAGTTAGGAAGCCGCGCGAACGCTCGATAAGTGCTACATTCTCGCAATTAGAACGACCTGTCGAAGGCACGAAGAAAAATATGTAGCAATAATGTTTGTTGAAATTGATTCGGATGCCGATCATCTTCACAATTCTATTTCATATTTCATATATTTACTCGCTTTAGCCAGGACAGCTATGAAATACTACACCATATAACCAATGTTGTTTGAGTAACACACAACAATAAAGCAGCCAACAAGTGTGTTTCAAACTGAAGAAGGTCTGCCATCTTTCTTTCCGTGTACAAATATGCGTGAATGATTTCAGAAAGCAACAGCAGAAATTGTTGTATATATGCTGTTTCTATCGTTCAGAAATTGTCCTAAATCGCACGATTGGTCTGTAATTAGGATATCATAACCTTTAAATTGTAATAAACCGATGAACAAACCCATCTAGATACTTTTCGTTTGTATGTCCAATGCGTTTTAGTTGCAAATAATCGGTGGGAGGGTCAAATTTAATAAATTTTGGTTAGCACTTTATTTTTGTCTGGAACTCTGGTTATTTTGCATACCTAGCTTAGCAATACAAGACAATTAATGGGAAACCGTAGTTAATTTAAGTATTGAACGATAGTTATGAGTTTTTGTTTATTGCATGTCTTCGTTGTTCATGAAATGATGAAATAAACATGGCGAAACGGGCGGCAGCAGAGCCGTTGGCAGTCACGTGACTATATGGACATGACCATTTCAGGAAGATATTTGCAAATGATATAAACATTATGAATGCTATTATGAAATTTTGTAAACAATTGCTTCCAACACCACAGAGTGAATTAACAATTAAAATATTCATTGTTAAAATTTTAAGGACCCAGCATCCAGGTTTAAAGGGCGATTATAGTTGTTTCTGCACATCAATTTGAGTCACAACAAAAGGATTTGTAAATTGCGAGTAAAAGCAAATTGTGATAACATAACTAACAAACGCAAAGTTCAACCATACTATAACTATTGTGTAGGGTTTTCTGACACAATTGTTATTTTTCCAATAGTTTGCTATTTCTTATACACTGTGTATTACAAAGTTTAGGAAGCAATGTGGAGTAGTTTCTCCCATCAAGGATATACAACAGTAATTTTCAATATCACATTAGATACCTGCTACTTATTATTACTGTTTAAAATTTTAACATAATTTCCTGATTCAGGGCTAAAGATGACGTGAATAACAACGAGCTTGATTTACTGGAAGATCAAGATATAAAAAAGGAGGAGAAAGATGGTCTGGAAAAAAGACAGAATGGTGGGACACTTGAAGCAAGTGAGCTGTTAGGTGAAACATTTGTTGATGAAACTCTGTATGTTGAAGGCCTATCACCTGAGGAACTTGCACGAAGTATAACAACAATTAAGAAAGAAGTTGAAATGTCTGATGCCAGGTGATTATACAGACTAGGAACACCACAAACAATGACTGATAATAAATAATGGTATATGTTTTCATATTTAAATTGCCAACAATACCTTGACTGTGTTCCTAAATGAAGCAAACATTTCTCCAACACCTGCATAGATATATACAGCCTAAACTAGATTATTTTTTGTATAAAAACTATAATGACTCATAGTGATGTCACATATAAATATACATAATATACATAATGTAATTATAGCGCTAAGAAATTACAATTTTATCATGTTTTTTAACACCAAGTTAGGTAACATTTTTATAATAAACAGTTTTACATGTTGACCATGTTAATATTCAACTGTGTTAATAATTATGACAACATATATTGCTCCAGTTTTTCAAGTAACCTTGGAAAATGGACAGATGTAACATTATTGCTATTGTCAAGGCCAGTTAGGATGTTTTAGGTGAAATGTTATCATATTTGCTTACGGCAATATTTTTCAACAGCTTTTTCATAACGGAACTTCTTGTAAAAACTCAATAAGAAATGTTTAATCAGTACTATACTCTTTGCATAATTGGTCTAGGTTAAAATGCCAAACCTCAACAAAAAGCTTTCCAAGAATGCTATAGGCTAAAACATTATATATATATACTACATTGTTCTAAGAGTAATAGTTCTAGAGTTCTGAAAGACTTTATAAATTTGCCGTGAATCAAACATCACTGAATTGTTTGTTTTTATACTAACTGGCTGAGTCCCGTGCTTTAAAAGCTTTCTCAACCTCTGCTACACCAAAGAATGACTGCAGTACTTTAACGACAACCAATTTGGTGGAGCTGGCAAAATTGTCAAAGTTTTGCCATACAAAATCTATCATTTGCTGAAGCTCAAAAGGAATTGCAACCAAGCAATCATGTTCAAACTTATCTTTTGGTCCCCCAGTGAACTTTGACTTGAGTGATGAGTATGTCAGACGATGTTCTGGTGCAATACGTTCATCAGAAAGATCAACAAACCCACACATGCCCCATTCATGTTTATCAAATTTTAGATAGACTGTAGTCAAACAAATTGCATCCAGATCTTTTCCAGTTAGCACCACACCCAGCTCCTCGTCCAAGCCTCGAGCAGCTGTCTTAATCAACTGAACATAAGTAGCACCATCTCGGATCACATAGTCTTTTATGGAGCAACTTTCAACAGCACCACATGTGAAATCACCAGGACTAGCCATGCCACCTAAATATGAATTAGATATACAATCAATCATGTAGGTAGGATCTGAACAATGTAAAAGAATATATTGAAATAAGTAGCCAGCATGGGTATAGGAGACGAGCAGGTGGACTCCAATTAATCTAGCAAGCAAGCAGAATCTTGGAACTATAGCGGAACCCAAAGTCCTGAGAGTGGAATCAGCAGTCCATAGAATCATAAAACCATCAGTGAAATCTGAAAATCCATTGCATAAATCTGGATCCCAACGACTGAAGTTAGAACTATGGGGAATGCAGTTCAAAAAATATGCTTGGTGATGCATTAATAGTATATATTACCTCGGTTAGCTCGTCTTGTAAAAATAAACATCTTAGGTTCATCAGCAGTTAAGACAGCCACATGAAGACCAAATGAGGTGCTAAACACATGATCAACAGATGTCTTACATGGTAAGATACGAGACTTTTCCTTGTCTCCCAGTTTCATCCAAACATCCCTCATAGCACGATGGTGGACATATGTAGATTCCACAAACTGCAAACACACTCGTTGCTCTTCCTCTTCACCTTCCCGGGGTGTCTTAAGATCTTTTAGGGCAATCGTCTTATTATTGTCAATGATTTTGTCTTTTGCCTTCTAGAATATTTCATGAAATTGCTTATGAGAGATAAAGTTATTTTAGTGCTTCATATGTGTTATGCATAATCAATATTAATAATACATGATCTGGAAGTTTCATAAAATATCAATACAACATATTATTTGTCTTGAGTTTATGCAAGTTTAAGCACCTTCATCATCATGAACCTATTGTATTTAGATCAAGTCAGGCTGTTAGTCCGACCCTGACAGTAGGATGAGTCAGTTGGTGTAAAAATTGCGACCACTCATAATTGGTTCTATTCACAATAAACTTACATTATTCCACTCCATATGATATATATCATATTGCTTTCCATATGCAAAATGCTTTGGAAAATATTTGTTGATTCCACTTTCATCAACATTCACTTTACACTCCAAACAGTCTGCGGAGTAACCAACAGGACGTCTCCCTTCACCAGATGGCAATGGCTACAAACAATCAATGATTGCGTCTTGTTCAGTCTTATTATTATTAATTATTAATGGTATAAATTATTATTCCCATCTTAATCTTATTCAATATCCCCCTGAGAAGTTTATAATTTGCAACTATCTATGGCCAGCAATCATTGGACTGTATGACTTCATTTATTTCTAGCTAAGAGTTTGGTAAAATTTGATTTATTAGCTAGTTGCACTGTGTTTTTTGTGGTATTTAACCTAAATCTAATGCTAATCCAAGCCCTAAATTTAATCTCTCTGTGAGGAATCTCCACCACACTGTAGATACAAAGCTGCTGCAGTACCTCATCATCAACAAGGCTATCTGCAACAACAATGTTGGTTTCTTTCAAAAATCCACAAGTAAAAAACTCGGCTGTCTTTATGACATATGAGTAAGGGTTGTCTTCATGAACTAAAAGAAATACAAAATAAAAACAAATTTAATATTTACTGGTTGACAATCATTGTGGACAAGAGGCACATATCATACCCTGGAAATGTTCAGTAACAATTGTTTCAGCTGATAAGCGTTCATTAGGTTTCTGTTTACAACATCCTTCACAAAGAGATTTTAATGGCTCCTCTAGATCTGGAAATGAAATTTTTGGCTGTTTTTCTCGTCTGAATCTCCACACTTTTGTTGAATCTTTCTCTGACCACATTTTTTTACCAGTTAGCATAAATAGCAAGACAAGGCCATAAGAAAAAATATCAGCTCTTTTGAAAATTTCCACAATATCCCAACAATCTGAAGCAATAAAACAACAGTTATTTTGAAACCTAATAAAACTGTCTTAATATAAAAAGGTAATATAATTTAGTAAAAATCATGATAGTACTGTTACCTAACAAGTACTTCATTTATAAAGTTTTGAACCCAGCTACTTTACAATACCCAAAGATCTACATTTTAGTCAAATTCCCAACCCTGAAACCTTTCCTTTATTCACACATTACTGAGTTAGTTATAGTATTCCACAGGTATTAGACCAGCTTACCACCATATTGACCAAACAAAAACTCAGGTGCAGTCCAACGTTGGTTATGTACTGGAGGACTTTCACTGTCAAGGTACTGTTCTTTAAAGGCACAGCCAAAATCACACAATTTCAAAGTCCTAGCACCTTTCTCCAACTAAAACAACCCAGACATCAAAAACAATAAGACCAGTGTGTATTTATTTTGGTATGTTGTTATGTATGGTTTTTAATGTTACTAAGCGAGGGGTGTTGCATAAATGTATATACTAGTTAAGCACATTCCTCAAAGTAATACAGCAGGCCAGTTTCAAGTGTTATTATTAAATTCATCAATGGAATAATAACATTGACAACAAAAATTATAATTATAAAGCTTACCAAAATGTTATCTGGTTTTAAATCTCCATGAGCAATATGACAACTGTGCAAATAATACAAGCCACTAATAATCTGCTTTCCAAAGTCCCAAACTTGACTTTTGGGCAACCCACTCATTTCATGAGTTTTATTACTCTCCAAATACTTGAGAAGGTTATTTGGCACAAACTCCATAATAACCATAAGGCTTCCTTTATTTAGGTTGTCAGCCTCGCCAATTTTAAATTCTTCTTGCAAAATGGCCATACCTCGATAGGCAACAATATTATCATGTCGTAATAAACTGCAAAAAATATACACCAACTTATGGTAAAATTTTTCATGACCATTTGCAAAATGATAGTGTTCACTAACCGTAAAATATCCCCCTCTTTTTTCATTGTCTTGTCCAAAATTTTAACAGCTACAGGAGCCCCTTTCAATTTTGCTTTGAAGACCCTCCCAAATGAACCATGACCAAGCATTTCCCATGGGCTGCTCAACAAATCACTTTGATCAACATTTTCAAAATCTAAAATTATTATAAGATATCTTTAAGGAAAGAAAATAGCAATAAGTGATCTTTTCCACTTTTCTCATAATTAATATTTTATTTCTTCACCACTATTTTTATTTATCATTCTTAAAGGGCATGTCCAGTCTGGGAGGTAAACATTTTATTTATGATTGTAACACTGTTTTGGTTTGCTATATATGCATAGATATCAATCTAGAGTAAAGATTCAATGTAAAAAAGTTTAAAATATATAAAAATCAAACAATGTTTACATCTGCAGACCAGACATGCTGTTTAATCTGTCTTATATCCCCTTGTTTGATCCATAACCTTTTAAAGTAATGCAACAGTGAAGAGTGTGCTCATTTACCAGGATTTTCTAATATCAGATTCACTCCTGTCTGGATTTTTTTTTGATTTTCAATCACTTCATGAAGTTGTTTTGTCTCCTGAGGCAGAAGGTAACCACACTCCAGAACATTTTGTATTTTGCAAATACAATTTTCAGCCAGTTGGACAATACTAGCAAAACCAAAATTCTTCTCAGATGATGGCATAATTGCTTGACTTCACCACACAATACTTGTGTTGAGGATAATTACCATTTGCTTGGTCGAAACATGATTAATGCTTGCAACATTTTCCCAACCATTGGCACTATAACTAAAAATACATGTAAATAAATATATGAGTAATAAATCTCAAACAAGTAAGCAATAAAGCACGCAACAGTAGCAATATCTAGCTATAATGTTATATAAAAATATATTTTACCTCACCATTTTCTCCAAAAAGATCTTGTATAACTGATCTGGATGGTAACTAGTCTGGATGATACATTTCTTCACTATCTTTCTTAACATAAATCTGAGGTTTGCAATTGCAATGCTCTATAGTTAACTTTTACTTCAACTATTCTCAATTATGGCTTTCAGTCGTTTTGACAAGGAATGTTACTATATACAGCAAATACTAGTCTAAATTTAAGTAAAATATACAAAATGGAGTTGAAAGCAGTAAGAAAGAAGGTCAGACAAAGTAAAATGAATAATAAATCAGATAGCAGAAGCAGACAATCACTAGAATTTCTGATAAATTGGTTTGGATTAGTATCCTTTATTGAAAGTTCAATTTTTACATGGCAAACAGCAAAACAAAATGTTCAGGTCACATTCCAGTAAAGAAAGTAAAAGCTATATGTTGCAGGAGGGAAAATTTTATGCCAACATGCAAAAACAAAGACTGCGCACCAGACAATATCTGTCATAGCATTTCACCATGTGTGGTCAACATGCATAGCCCTGTTAGAGTGCACATGACACCTGTTGTTATTTCAAAAGTTGTTGTGTCACAATTTTGCACCTTGTTCATTGTCCATGTCGCTATTTTCCCTTAGTATTTTTAGTTCTCCATTCTCTGTCACAATTTTACTCAACTTTCGTTTCATTTGTCGCCATTTCAGCTCTTGTATGTTGCAGATTCAATGCAAAGTTGCCTGTCAGGGCCTCATTACAAAGCTAAATTTAGTCTTTATGTTACTGGTGATAAAGATTTCCATTGATTTTCATTGGCACATTTTTTGTCAAAATGTTCCGACATCTGACTCTATTACAGGGTGTCTCAAGAAAAAATGCAACCACTTAAATACACAAGAATATCTTAATATTGTTCTGAAGCACAATAATAAGCACCTTTGTGAATTGAAAGTGCTTCTAATCATGTTCTTGTGGCCAATACAATTAGAAGCATTTTTAATTTCTAGAGGTGCTTAATTATTGTACTTTAGAATATTAATATTCTTGCATATTTAAGTGTTACATTTCTTTTGAGACAACCTGCATAGGTTTACACTTTACTACATTTACTAGTTAACCATACCATGATAGAAAATAAATGTTGCTATTGAGAGACCGGTTCTCTTTTTGTACATTCTCTTTTGGTATAAAAATGAAGTTTTAACTTCCAAACTCTCAGAAATGCGAGAGGAGGTTCACATGTAAATATGACAGTAAACTGTAATGGCTGCACAAATAATGAAATATACTTCGCTCTATTAGTTAGAGTAAAAGCAGAACTTTACGAATAGAAAGGAAACAAACATGTAACATACCATTTCAGTGACGAACCAGAAGCTTCTTGTAGGCTTTATTTGGTCAACAAACCAAAAAAATCAAAGCTGAAAGCACCTCACCTAACCATTTCCAGTGTCGGCCATTTTCGCGCGCCTTGAAACACGATCACGTGATTCACCAAGGTATTTTTGGAAAACTTACAGTTTATCCTTTCTTGTCCTGCCCACTATCCCTGGTTGTACTAGATCACCCTACATGTACCCTAGTAAGCCCATATTTTACCTTATTTACCCCATAGAACCCTGTTTTATCCAGCATAGGCCCCTGGCCAACTGGTATTTGGACATGCATGTATTGTAGGCCTATGGGTATAGTAATGAAGATGATCTAACTTATATCCTGTATTAATTCTTTGCTTTATGCAGTGTTAACGAATTATTTTTGTGGTGTTGTGGGGACGCAGAGCACAATTATTGCGGTGTTGAGAGCCCCTCAATGCCCCCCCCCCCCATACTAACTTAGTTCTGCACATTTCAGAATACAGAACGACATGTAACAAAACATATTACTCTAAATGCAAATGCAATATCCTTTTATTCTGCCAATATTCATAGCACAATGCCAATAATCCAATACAATGTATAACATTTGTTACATGTATTCTCTAAAGACAACTGAATTTAATAAAATGTTTTTTCTCGTTAGAAATTTACATTAAACACCTAGTTGTGTTGACATCAACAGCACAGAAAAATACAAAGAAATAACAGAACAATTATAAAAACACATCAAAATAAATGTATGACAAGATAACTTCAATTTATATTACTATGTTTATCCCATGAAAATTTTGGAGCTTGTCCAAAAAAAACAGAATGTCTGTTCAACAGTCTTCGGTATTATTATCATTCATCTTTGGTGCCATGTTTTAGGACTTTGGCATATTCATGATAATCAAAATAACCTTTGCTATCAATGGGTGCTCCTCGGTACATTTGTTCAACCTCTTCGGCTGTAAACCTGCAAAGAAGAACATGGAAAAAGATGTAAATTTGTGAACAAAATTTAGGAAGTGGTATAGTAAAGACTCTTGTTGCACCCCCCTGTTGATGGGCATTTCCAACCAGGGGGGAGAGCCTGCTCGCAAGCATAACATAACAGAACATAACTATGATATGATAATTAATCAACAAATTCATTTCTGTTTCTCATTGTTCATGTATTTTGAGCAGTCTCCCTATTGGTAAAACATTTATTTTAGCCCATTGGGGGAGTTGGGTAATTTGTCCTCCTCCACCCTCCTCTGGCAGTCACCTGTGGTTCCTAAGAACTATCAACATTGTTCCCTGGTGTTTTTCAAAACCACTTTTTTATAAACATTTTGGTTTATTTGTTTTGATTTATTTGTTTTTCAGTTGAAAACCTGAAATGTTTTCATTATGTAGTAAACAGCCCTATTTTATAAAGTTAGTATGTGCTTCATCATATCAATGTGAGATCAACAGCTAGTAATGTGTGCAGGAGTTTTGTGGCTATCATCTCATTAACAAGTTCCTGTATTATAACAATTCATCACTGGAATATTACATACACTTTTATCCAGCCCCATTAAGATAAATTGTTTATCTTGTATTTTTGTATAAACTAATTGATAGTCATGATCATAATCTTGAATAAGATGAGAATTAGAAATCCTTCACAAGTGATGCTCGTGCTAAGTTTGTCTCCTTATGGTTGTCCATGATAGCAGAACAGTCGAATATTCAAGTAAAAACCAGAAAAAAGTCAAGAATACTAATAACTTATGAAATAAATTTGGCTAATGTAATATATGTAATTATTTTAAATAAACTCTTGAGATATTGGTGACGTTGATCAAAGGTTTTAAACTATTGCACAGATGAACAGAGAAAATTAGAACAAATTTTGATTGCAATGTATCAATTAATTAGTGTAACAAAGTAGATTATAGCACATTAGTCAAGTTCTAATTTCTGTGCAACAGAACTGTAAAATTTAGAAACATTTTGATATGCTGCTACCAGAAATCAACATCTGGGAAAGATATTTCTTAGTATAAATGTAAACAGTCGACTTTCCTTTTAAATGATGAAATGTAATGAAGCAACCTACCCAGCTGTGCTGACTTTGTACTGCGTGAAACAAAAGCAGACAAAGTTGAAGAGGGGCAATGTACACAAAACAAAATGTTATAGGAGGGAAGAATTTTGTTTACACAACAACATATTATCATGTTGAAGGCATGCAGTAATAAGACGGGCTAGGAGTAAGCAACAGACATAGTTGACATGTGATCCGTTGTGTGTCAGAAGTGATTCGTTACACACTACGACACTTCGGGCTTGTCTTTGATGACATTTTAATTTTCGGCAAGATTTAAAGTTTCGATAATCTCGTGAATACGGCTACAAAACAGGTGAAAAACTTGTACAGGTGCACGTTTCTCGCTCTTGATTGTCTTTCAAACACAACTATAACGTTTTATACAAACGCTCTAGCGGTTAAATCGTGCACAGATGTTCAACGTGAAAGTCATGTCATTGTCAACATAGCTATGCAAGTAGCGGTAATGATAGGCGAACCTTCCCAAAATACTCCGTTTAAATATGGTTGTTTTAGGAAAAACATCTTGCTTTGGTATACATACCTGTCTCCCATAGTCATAAGTAACCTTTTCAGTTGATCTTCGTGAATTTTTCCCACCCCTTCTTCGTCAAAACAAGCAAAGGCATTTCTTATGACATCTTCTGGATCAGTGCCATTTAATTTCTCACCAAATAAAGTAAGAAACATCGTGAAATTCATGGGCCCTGGTGCTTCAGCCATCATGCTGTCAACTAGCTTATCATCAGGTTCACGACCAAACGACGCATACATATCCTTCAGATCTTCAACATCGACAAAGCCGTCACGATTTTGGTCAATCATATTGAACGCTTCTTTGAACTCCTGGATTTGCGCCTGGTCGAACATCGCGAAGATATTCGAGGTTGCGCGTTGTCCCCGCTTCTTTGTCACCTTCTTGCCTGATCGTTTACTTGCCATTGTTGCGTCTTTGGGCTAGAAGCTACACTAGGACGATGTGAAGGCTAGGAAATGTTGTGAAGAAAGAGATCGCGCAGCAACCAAGCTCCTCAGCTTCCAAACACCACACCTAACGTAGAAAGAAAGCCCTACACAACCTTATTTGGCCTGCTTCCTGACCCAAACAGCCCCTGGCGAATTCCAAGCCAGCGGTCTCCCGCGAAAAAATGAACACCCTCCCCTTCCTCGAGAAAGCAAAAAATGCGCTAAATATGCTAAATAGTAAGCAGATGGCGTCACTTACTGCAAGGCTTATAAAATGCGTCATTCACACCTGCATGGTTCAAGTACAGTGAAGAAGTAAGCGTAACGACAATTTTGTATTAAAAATGGACCGAGAAGAAATCTTGCATGATTAATTTTCAATATAAATTTTTTTCAGTGATGTTGACTCAAATCACAAGAACCTTTTGGCAAAGTACTGTGATTTTCACCTAATTTCTGGTAGTTTGATAGATTTTCAATTAATGACTGATAGAAAAAACACCCAAATGTTCCAATCTCAAAATTTCAAGCAATATTACAAACGACATGCTTATAAAACTATATTCAGTTAAGCAAGGAAAGGGGTTTGTCATAAATAGGTTTTTTTGAGATCGTTGAATACGAAAAGCATTTTGGTCAAAGTTTTACACATCGTAACGTTTGTTTCACCAAAATTATATTTTCTGTAGAAGACTTCATAATTTTCTATATTTCTGGAACAGTGAAAAAGATGTGATGCGATGGATCTGTCGGTCAACGCATTTTGACGGATTTTGCACCCACGTACTCTTACATTCGACGCATTCTCTCTTATAAAATTTTTCTTGATCCAGTTCTTAGTGCATTTGTAATTCACCACAGAATCTCTCGCTGCAAATTTCTGCAATTGTGTTTCCATCGAGGAGAAACCACGCTGTACTTTCAGGTCCAGCTGGAGAGAACAGATTTTTGCGAAAACTTCGGAGGGATTACGAAACACAACATTGAATGATAAATGAGACATTGTTGAAAGGTTTAGTATTACAATATACTGTTGATGCATTCAATGAAGGCGCTATACTTCTGTTAAAGATTTCACATTCAATACATCCTTGATAAGTTGTTTGCTCAATCTATTACTAGTCCAAATAAACAACATTGTCTAAAAATATAGTGTAGTATTCGAAACACGACAATAAAGGGTTGGTGATGTCACTGCGAGTGTGACGCATTTCCCAGTAGTATGTTAGGAATGTAACTATACATCACGTGAACAACTTGAGGGAGTGCACTTCCAAAACTGGCGTGTTGTTGTTAAAGGAACCAACCAAGCACAGCGTATGTTGGGTTCAATGTTGGAGGAAGAAAGCTAGTGCTATTTCTACGCCAAGTGATTATTTTCAATATCTATGAAAGACGTCAAATTGATGTCGTGACGGTACGTGAGCGCGTGCGTGGTGTCGCGCGAGTAGCACTCGTATTACGTAGAGGTCTTGTGACTCATTTCAACATCTCACAGGTTTGCAGTGATCCATGCACGTACAACCTCGTCCTAGGGTCTCCGCTTCCGCTGGTCTCGGAGATCAAAGACACCTGGGAACGAGGTTAGCTTGAGGTGTTCTTCCATATTTAATAAGGTGTACAAACTCAGAATAATCAAAATTTCCTTCAACATCCACATTAGCATTATCCATCATTAACGACATTTCTTGCTCGGAAAACCTGCGAAAACAAAAAATAAATTACGGATCATCTAAAGACGCATTGTTCCAAACAAAACGCTATCAGCTAGAGTTCTCTTTTCATTAAAACGCTTGGGATGTTACCAGAAAGCTTTACAAGCACAAAACAGCAACAGTGTCTGTCTGAAGGAGTCTACTTTGCTTTAACTAACCTACGTAACACTGCGCAACCTTGGGTTGGGCATCACACGAGTCACCGTCATGAACAGAGTCACTGTAACATTCCTCGTCGGCGCGGTTTAAGTTACTTTGACCTAAATTAATGTACTTTGATACTTTGAAAACAACTAAGCACAGCTGGGGACGTAGTTATGAAACAAAACAACGCAGAATAACAATTGTATTATAGCTCAAGATATATCATAATATATCTACCTACTTGTCTCCGGTTTGAGTGAGCATTCTTCGTAAAGTATCTGCATGGATTTTACCGGAACTGTTGAGGTCTAAACAGCGAAATGCACTCACTAAAACATCATCCGGATCTGTACCGTTCAATTTGTCCCCAAACAATGTTAAAAACATAGTAAAGTTCACATATGACGGTGATTCAGCTAACATATTATCCACGTCTGCCATGTCGTACTCAGCTCCCAGAGCTATAAGCGTCTCTATTAAGTCTGTTTTACCAATAAACCCATCACAGTCTTGATCGATTATGTTAAACACCGCCTTTAGTTCCATTATCTGTTTCTTATCGAACATACAAAATACGTTCGACGTTGAACGGGACTTCAACTTACTGCGTTCCGCTTTCCGTCGCAACCAGCGTTGTTTGGCTCGTTGTCTTCGACGAAAACCCTCCATAGTCAACGAGCGAGCGTTGCCGGTAGCGAGACAGCACCGCGGTGTGACACAACACAAGTTAAAGTGAAAGGGATAGGTTATAAGAGCAATTAAGCTAGAACTGGAACCAATCGTCGACGGCGTTTAGCGATATCATTGAACGACAGAGGTTAACGATGTATCATTTCTGCTCACTATTTTCACTACTCTCTCAACTGCTGAGTTGAAAAAACCTTTTTGGTCGACAAGCTATCAACAATTCGGCACAAAATACACAATATGAAACCATAAAAAGCAGTTATGTTTCAAAATACGGTGAACAGACTCGTTAGTCACACACGAAAAACAAATTATGTTCAAGGTGTCGCCAGACAATGAAATGTGGAGAAATACAGTGGTAACAAAACAGCCGGCAGCTTTGTTTCTCTTACATTGAGCAAAGTAAATAAAAGTGATGATGCATAAAACATGGGAAAGAGCAACAAAAGGATTATTATTGCCCGGTCAGAGTTGGCCAGTTATACTGTTTTTTAGCAATTATGTGATCGGGATCAAACGAACATCAATGTAACCCTGAATATGGTGCATGGTGATGTAAATACATAAACAAATAAATAATTCTATTACAAATTTATTTAATTCAACGTTCCAGTTGTTGAGCAGAGACAGTCTTTCATAATCTCCAAACTCAAACCTTCCCTTCAAAAAATGTCCTTTCGATTTCTTCCATCAGACTAACCTCTTGTTTGACCTGTTCTGCTTTCTGGTCGTAGAAAGGCATCTGCATTCCCAAATTGCTTATAACATCTCCTTGTTTCCTACTAAAACTGATATTGCCGGTTATCTTATACTCAGGCAATCACAGTAAAACGTATACACGAAATTTTCAAGCAACTAAGTTGCAATAAAATGTCACAACAGTGTTTTTCTCTGTCCAGATTACCGGGAATAATCCGCTTGTCTTTGAGGGTATTTATCAAATCTTGCATGCTAACTACACTACAAAACCATTTTGTGTTTTCTTTAACGCAGGTCAACTGCTCGAAATTGGAAGCAAACTGGAACTCGCTGTGCCTGCAAGTCGCGTGCCTGCAATCAAGTCCCGTAGCAGCCTGAGCTAGTATGACCGTATTTGTTGAACCGTATCATACCGTATTGTAGCGATCTCTTTTGTGTAAAATCCAACTTGTTCTGGTGATATCGGTTATACGTGCATTGTTAACCTTCGTGTTTGGAAGATCGTCGTTTCTCACTCAACCAATTTTGAATCCTCTCTTTTAGTTCTGGCACAGGTTCAATCATATCCATCGTTAGTGGAGCACGGTTGAAAGGATCAGTGGGATCGCTAGAAAATAGTATAATACATTTGAACGTTTTCAACCTAGGAATAACTGTATACAGGTTATAGTGACTTATACCTTAGTAAATGTCTGCTGATTATAGCTCTATCCACAATGTTCCCTGATGGTAGTTTCACAGGATCAGTCATTAATGAACTCATGATGGGATCAAGAAACTCTTCAGGTACCTAACAATATCAATAATTGATAAATGAGTTACATTTATAATAAAACAAATAACTAAGACAAACAAGCTGATTACTTCGGGTAACGAATCATCAATTTCCTTTTGTTCTGCAACCAACCGTTCTATTTTGACACCAAGCGAATGCCAGTTCTCGATAGAGTCTTGGTCTTTCCTTATTTTCCTGTAAAAGGAAACTTTTAGTTGCACTCCACTTCACACTATATAGTACGCTAGTCAAACCAAACCTCAGCACCCCACCACACGCCATTTCACCACACTCCGCTCCGCTCCGCTCCACTCCACTTCACCACACCCCACTTCACTCCACTCCACCACACCACACCCCACTTCACTCCACTCCACTCCACTCCACCTCAACCAGTCCGGTCCTGTTTACCCCACTCCACCACACCCCACTCCACCACACCCCATTTCACTCCACTCCACTCCACTTCACTGCACTTCCCTCCACTCCACTCCACTCCACTCCACTCCACTCCACTCCACTCCACTCCACTCCACTCCACTCCACTCCACTCCACT
>JAOTOK010045741.1:0-19256 GCA_025770025.1 Virgularia gustaviana
GCGTTTGACAAACCAATCAGATCGCGTGTAACATCACGTTTTCCTCACTCTACGTCATTATTAAAAAGGTCTATTGCTTCACCAAGCTAGCTCGGTAATGCATGTAGCAACGTCGTTGATGGCGTGCAAGGGATCACTAGACTCACAAGCCGCACGCAGCAACAGTCGCAACAGAACATCTAGCTCGCAATAAGCTTGTAGCAAGCTTGTTATCAACTAGTAACAAGGCTGTTCGTTCACCAAGTTGTTTCAGCGCCTTGTGGATAAGTTAGAACAACTCTCGTAGCAAGTCGGTAGAACTATGAACAACGTGTTACAAACATGATAACTTCTTGGCGACTTGTCAAGACAAGCTAGGCATGCAAAGAAATCTCGGTCGTAGGGGCTTGATATAACAACCTTGTAGCCGAAGTCTGTCACGGCGGCCTTGTTACAACTTGTGTGATTCTCGGTGTGTAGCCTTGCTTATTGCCTTACACTGCCAAGCCAAAACAGACGGGCTTTTGAAATATATTTAATGAACTTTCTGAATTCTCAGAAATGCAGTACAGTCAGTACATACAGTTTGCAGCCATGCACAAATTAGAGGTAGTAACCTTATGGCGATGAAATTTTTATATGCGACCTCGACTTTTACGTTGGTACTCTTTTTAGTTGTTTTCTGCAATACAAATCCAGTAAACCATGGTATCAAGTGGTAATTTATCAACGCAAGAAACCTTGTTTAAATACTGGTTAAAACCAAAAAACGATGACGTATTAAATAACTACAAATTTTTATGTGTGTCCACTAATTTCTATAGTTACGACGTCAAGTCGCGGTAAAGTACGCCATCATCAATTAATAATCATGTAATTTATAGTTGATCTCGAGAGATTTAGCTCAGCCATCTTTTAACTTTATGGCTTATTGCAGGTGATATGACGTCACATTTTCGTTGCTAAGCTGTGAGTGTCAATGCCTCTTGTCATACTCGGGTTTTCCACTCAGCAGACTAAACCTTTTACGGACAGCTGTTCTCATAACTGAACCATCCGTAATATGAACTGCAATTATTATGATCGTTTCATTCCACATGACATCACTTTGGGAAAAACATGCTATATATGTGATCATTTACAACAGTGAACCGTGATCATGAAGAAACATCGTTTAAAAAATAATGAATTGAGACATCCCCAGAGCTCTGGGCTTTTATATGCTCTCCATATATCTTGCATCAGTACTGTAATTACATAGTTTACATATGTCCACCCAGACTCCTAATGCGTGTTCCGTTTCTCAGCTTCTAAATCCTAAACCTCTAATGGCGGTCGGTTTATGATAATAATTTGTTGTTTTTTATCGTGTTTGGCGGGATAAAATCGATTTTAAAGTGTTGCTGGAGTGTTACTGGACGAATTGTTGAAAGAACAAATTCAAAACTCTACTTATGCAAAGTGCGCGAAGAGAGCATGCGCATATGTCCTATATATCCTCTCAGCAGACGGCAGCCGGAGCTATGAGTTATCGCAATCATGTAAAGATGGCGGAATCGTCTAGTGGTGCTAATGGCAACAACGTTCGTGTTGGCGACTACAAGATTGAGAAAACCATAGGCAAGGGAAATTTTGCAGTTGTCAAACTGGCCAAAAATGTTTACACAAATAGCGAGGTAATTCCTGATTGTGACCTAGTAGTTAATATGATGTCTGTAGTGTTCGAGGTTTGTGTACGAGCGAAGTAAGCAGAGGATGTTGACAGTGTAAATGCCAGTTGTTGATCGCCGTGTCGTCCAGCTGCTTTGGGGCAGATAATGGCAGAAGCTAGTCGAAACGCCTAGAACCTCTGTAATTCTACGTTTTGGTGCGTTTCAGTAAAACTACGCGAGTGTGGGTTGAATGTTGTTTAGTGACAGTGGACGCGTCCGGTCCGTATACTATGTGCGGGCAACAGTGAGATTTAAAGATACGATGTTACGATGCTTCTTTCTTCACGTTTTAGGTAGCCATCAAAATAATTGATAAAAACAAACTAGATCAGGAGAACTTAGATAAAGTCTTTCGGGAAATCCAAGTGATGAAAATGTTGGATCATCCCCATATAATCAAACTATATCAGGTGAGAACTACTAGCAACCTTGGACACTGCGCGGCGGCAGTTCTACTATATACATTGTAGACGTTGCTGTTGCGTGCCACAATCGCGCATTTTACTGTCCTTTTAATCCAAATGTGGATACGTTGGGAACGCAGAACACAACTCATTTCAAAACCGTAAATTATATGTGTATATGTGTGTTTTCAACTAGGACCGTGTCCTGTGCACATTTGAATTTCACGATTCATAACCATTTAGAGGCTGGATGTGTCAGTGACTGCGAGCGAACTATACACCGACAGCCGGTGAAACAACAAAACATAACGTCTAGTTATTTACCCTTATTCTCCTCAACACAGTGTGTTTTACAAACTTATAATTTCCCACTAGGCTTAGCTCGTTTTTGAATACAATCGTTGAGCAATTTGAGCGAAATAGCGATTGAGCAAATTGTGACTCATTGAAGCGTTTCACTATATGATGTACTGTATGTTGTACACATGTCTTTCAATGAAATATTTCCAACCATAAATTGTATCTGTAGCAACAGATGAAAAACTGAGCGTGTTCTGTTGAAGTGACACGGTCACTATTTGAACGTTATTGTTTTTGGAAATAGTTTTGTGGCTTTTCAATGTTGGTTCTGTAAACGGATGTTTCTGCTAGCCAAGTTTGAAGTTGATCAGTCGTGGTTATTATCATTTGGCTATATCGTGACTGACTCCGTCGTGCCTCAATCAAATCTATAGTTGAACAACATCTATAAATAAAATGACCACACTTCTCGTGTGCTTATACAAAAGCGTCTTCTCGGAACACCAACAGTACTGATATTGTTGTGTAAGTTTGTTACGACCATGACTTGCATGTCACTGCGAAAACGCGCGGTTGCAATTTACAAATGTTGTCGATTTCATCGGTCATTTCCGCTACTGGTCCGTGCGCACAGGGGGCTGATGAGATTTTCACCCGCAATAGCACCTTTTTGGCAATTTACTTCACCAATTTGAAAAACATTAACAAAGTTCTCTTAGTTATTATAGTTACGCACTCTCAACGCTTTATTTTATACAAGTCTAACTGTAAGTAAGCTGATAACAGCATCCATCAATTAAATGTCAATTCAGCCAGCAAGAGCTCAGTGTGAATAAATACTGCCTTAACTTCACATGTCCATTCTCATGGTCTCTCTATACCTCATTTGCACACAACTTGTTTGTTTATTTTTCCAGTCATTATGCTTAGTGAGTTAATAATTAATAAGTGTCTTACAAGTTGTGGTTGTTATGTGTTATTTTGCCTAAATGAGAAACAACACCAATGGGCAATTTTCCCTGGTCTCCTGCAGGGCACAGCAAAAACCTGCATTTGTTATCTGTTGGAGCATTTCATCCTATGCCATAATCATGGTCAATGCAAGCTTGTAAACAAAAGAAGATTGATGCTTTCTCAATCTAGATTTGGTCCCCTGCTAGCACTGTAAAGCTGTTTTTGTCTTCTAGCTGTTATGTTTTTCTTATTCAATATATGGACTTGAATTGTGATCTATTGTAGCTTCCACATGAAGTGTGGAGCATCTTCACCTTTTCACATTTGTCACCTATAATTGTGTTTTTTTAAAGTTTCATTTAATGCATGACTTTTGGAAACTATGTGTTTTATTTATTTTCTTGCACTTTTCATGTTACTTTCCAATCAAATTAATGGGAAACAAAAGTACAATTAAAATTCTATTTACTAACTATACTGTAATAGACAATCGCTTTCAATGTTATAACTAAATGTTAATTCTGGCTTTTTAATTATAATTTTTTTATATGTGAAGAAAATTGAAATGTTACATATGTAAGCTAATGGCAATTAACACTGCTGCATATTTCTTGTTGATAACCAGTGCATGCACATTTTTATCAGACTTTATCAACAGACAAGGAATGTCAGAGCAAATATGTTTCATGTATAGTACAATGCATCACAAATGTAATACAATAATACAGTTTACATAGGATTTAGTTTTGTGTGGCTTGTGTTATGACAAGCATGAACTATGGAAATTTTGTTTTTCAAAACTGTTGTGTCAACTGATGTCACAGTTAGACAAATGACCTTTTAACTTAGCTTTTACTAAGAGGTCCAACTGCTAAGTAATGGTTGCTGTGCTTAGTTTATTTGAAGACCTCCTACTCATATTTTGATGAATCACGTTAAATTTTTCATGTAAATGATGCTTTTTTATTAATGCAAAAAGTATTATTTGTCAAAATATTTGTGAAATTGTTAAAACACTTTGTGTTATGATGAGTGATAAGTGATCCTTTGATTATCATTATTAGTAGGAAGTCAGCAAAGTCATGCTTTCCATGAGCTATATAATATATTAATTAACTTCTTAGAGATATATAATAATTTCTTAGATATATACAGATGTAAAATCTCTTGCATACAGCTGTTCATGCAAAATTGTACGTACATAATATGGATTTTTATTTTTTAATGAACACAAGAAAGATGTTTTTAAATAACATGTAACCTGACAAAATGTACGGCTTGGTTTCTAGAATAAGCAGATGGCATGAATGATGTATTGTACTGTACCATACTTGATGTGCAAGCTAGGCATAGTGAGCTTGATCTCTCACAGTGCATGTACACAGACCATGACCTCTTTAATGACCACTGTTGCTTGTTTGTGTATGGCTTGTTTATCTAAGTTGATTTAAAATTCCAAAACCAATTGCATGCTTCCTTGTCATGAGTAGAATTATCATCTGGCATTATACAAGTGAAATATGGCCCATGTGTACCAAAATTGGTCCATTGATTACTATTATCAGTACTTTACTCTGTGATTTTTGTCAACAAAATCTGGTTGTGTCTAGTGTAACCACTTACCATACAGTGTGTAATGATTATCTGGCAATGAGGAACCAGTGCTCCATGGTGCTGACTCAATTTGAGATTAACTGCCCATAAATGTTGGACCAGTTAAACCAGCCTTTAGATCAATGATGTGTATTCCATAACACTGACAGCCTGTTTTAGAATTGTATACCAATTATTATAATGGCACCATATATTGTGCAGTGTATTGTTACTATATTATGTGTAACTGTGAATATGAGCATAGGCGTAGGAACTGGGGGGGCACAGGGGGCATGTGCCCCCCCCCCAACTTTTCAAAAAGTGCTCTTTTTGTTGAGAAAAATGCCCTTTATTTTTACAAGATATAACCCTGGGTTGCATTAAATATGGACAAAACGCTGCTTAAAAAGCAAGAAATGTTATTTATAGGGTTCTATACTTCAAAAAGTTGTACTAAAGTCTTCTCAAAAACATGTCTTGACCGTCATGGAGGGCACCATTTTTCTTGATGCAAAGTGCCCCCAAAAATGTGTGCCCCCCAACTTGAAATTGCTTCCTACGCCCCTGAATATGAGGTAGAGTATGATTGTAACATTTAGGTTTTGGCAGCTCATGTTGAGAAGAGAGTCTCTCCATTTCTATCTACTTTAATTTTGGTTGACCACTTCAGGGTTGCATCCTACCATTGAAGCTGCAGTGGTGCAAGGATTTCTATATTGGCATGTTTATATAAGTGGACATAAAATTTGGCATACTTATATTTACTATCAGGGTTTAAAAGAAAAGTGTATTTTGAACATATATGTGGAAACTTTGGGATAATAGACCTCACAGATTATTCACATTATTTACCCAAAGCCCAGGTTCCATGTTTATTTTATTTAGTTTGGAAAGCATATGTAAAGGTAAATATACTTTAGGATTTCTGAACAAATCTGCTTTTTGTTGAGTTGAATAAATAAAACTAATATGTAATTTATTATAAAGTATATTTGTAACCAGTGAAAACTTAAAAATCGTGGTAAGGTCTATTAGGGGTAAACATTTTTGAAATAAGGAACAACAGTGTAAATAAGAAACTATCTAGCCCTATGGGACACTTATGTGCAATAACTGGCAGACTTTACATTCATTTTAAAGGTAAAAGAGCTGTTATATATACACCAAAATTATGCCAGGTTTAGAGTGCAGTCTAATTCATCAACACATAACAGTGTCTTCTTCAAAACATATTTAATTATTTGAAACTTTATACAATAATGAAAACCCTTTTTAAGTATCATTTGTTTTTTATAGTATAAAAATATTTAATGAAAGTCTTTGTTTGTGTAGAGTATGAGTCTGTTACTTATGCAGTACACCTATAGCACTTCAACAGTTAGGGCCAAAAACATTTCTTATGAGGTCATGTACTTGATCGCCCTCCATTGATAAGTAAAATTATCTAGCATTAGACAGCTGAGTGTAAGTATACCCAGAGGCAACATGGGACACCATTGATCAGACTAAATGCGTTAAATTTTAACAATTTCTTAAGGGGGCATGCCTGACCATGCTTCCCTTATTAATAAGAGATAATATTTCTTTCTTTAATTCATCTTTACTATTAAAAAATTATCTCATGAATGTTTTGTCATTGTTATATATTAACCACCATACACCCTATGCATAATGAGCCCACGAACCAAAAATTTAGCATGAAAATGAGGCAGGAGGACAAACGGGTAGGTTGTTTTCATTCTAAATTTTTGGTTTTCGACCTCATTATGCATATGGTGTATATTAAGCACATGTTCCACTCAGACACAAATGGTCCAGGATTCCTGGATTACATTGAAGAGAACACCATAAAATTGTTGATGTCTGTCTCATACAATATATTATGTTGAATGTGTTCAAAGTATAAAGCATCATATTCCCGTATAGTACTGAGCATCAAGATCTCTCTCAATGGCTAAAGAGGTTAATTGCTGACTCCGGTTGCTTTTAGACATCTTAAAATCCATTCATTCAAATCCATTTAAGTCTAGCAAAGTAATACAATGTATCAACAGAGCTTCAAATACTAACCCTATTAGTGGAATTTTAATTATACTGAGGCATAAAGCTGAAGGGTCAGAGCAAATTTGTGCATAATAAGTGTATCTGATTGGTTGGCAATAGACATTCGGTTGTTCATTTGATTGGATTTTTTTCTCAAATTAACCTACATCAAAAAATGGGACTATGAAATTGACCAAATATGAGTAGGATAAAATGTTCTGGTTAAAATTGCTTTAATAAGTTGTTATAATACCCAGCGAGTATCATATAGGCCTTAGAACCTGGTATTTGCTAAAGAAAACTTGATGAGGAGTACGACTGGCATTAACGCGATACCATTGTATGATTTTAATGACTGGTTAGCCTTTCATTGCTGACGAACATCGTAAATTATTTGGCTTTATGTTTTGACTTTCAATTGAGTCGTTAATTTGGACGAATCGTCAGTTAAAATGAAAACGAAAAATATTTACCCAATGTGATGCATAATTTGTGGCACCACTCAAGTTAATTTCGCATTGTCGTGTATATCATTTGAAACTATTTAATTACATTTGGTTTATGTGGCCGCCACTGTACGTCTGAAGATTATGAAATTAATTTATATTTAGGTTAGAAGCCTGTTTTAACCTGTATCGGCTTATGTTCTGCTTTTATCACATCAAAAATGTACACAGGTGTTATTATAACCATAACACTTGATAAAAACCCAAGATCATGCGAAGTAAAAGTTCAATTCTCATGATGCACACAATAACTGTCGTCCTAAGTTAGTGTTGTTTTCACTATTTGCATTTCTTTCAAATTATCTCGAATAAAGAGACAAGTCTTCTTAACTACGATCTAGAATAGCTAAAAATGAAGTGAACAACGCCACTCGAAACGTACAAAAAGTCAACGTTTTCTTGATTTTTGAGCGAATGACGGGCTTGTACGCTGTGAAAACGTCGACACTATATGCATAATATACACTTAATTGTTAGTTCACCACTACTTCACATTTTTTTGACATTTCGTGTACCCTTTCGTGTATCTACCGTTGTCTTCTTTAATATTAATACGTGCTCACTATAGCTGATATCTCCGTCGCCGTAGGCGTATAACCTTGTTTCTAGTTCTTTATTGAATGTCGGGAAAAGACGGAAATACAAGTGTCATCCATATAGTTAAGTAGCTGTGTTATTTCTGATAGCAATGCATGAAACAAAGAATAAACATATAAGTCAACATAATATAGTTCAAAATATACGTATATTTTATCTGGTGGTTTCTAGAAAAGCCATCTTGTATACGGCTGTGATGTTTGACGTGACTGAGTACTGGTGTATGGAGCTGAAAATGTTTTGCACCTGACAAATTTACCCATGTATGTCTTTTTCTTTCGGTACTCCATGTTCTAAATCATTTTGTTGTCTGTAATATTCTGTCACGAAAATTCAAATGATATTTGTTTTTATATCAAAATCTTCATCGAACTGAAAATTACATGAATTAAAATTATTCACAACCTTATTAAAATTGGGCAGATTGGGCAGATGTAAATCTATATGATAAGAATGAGAACGAGTAGATATTGCTTTAATATACTCAATGTTTTTATTGATTCATCATTAGCTAACTATATTGATCTGTATTTCATATTGATTTATTGTTAGCTAACTATACTCTTCTCTATTTCATATAGCTAACAATATTGGTCTGTATTTCATATTGGTTTATTGTTAGCTAACTATATTGGTCTGTATTTCATATATTGATTCATTGTTAGCTAACTATACTCTTCTCTATTTCATATTGATTCATCGTTAGCTAACTATATTGATCTGTATTTCATATTGATTCATTGTTAGCTAACTATACTGGTCTGTATTTCATATTGATTCATCGTTAGCTAACTATATTGATCTGTATTTCATATTGATTCATTGTTAGCTAACTATACTCTTCTCTATTTCATATCAAAAGTGTCGATTGATTTTGGTTTCTACATATTTTGCCACCATGTAAAAAACAACATTGTCCTGTTATTTCGATGACGTCACGCCGTTGTGGTTCATTGCCAAGTTTAAGCAAACAAGCAAACAATGCAATAGAATATATTATCTTTTGTCATTACATGCAGTTTTGCTTTCTCTGCATCTCAGTGTCACGATCTTTTCTCACTGCGCCATGCAACATACCAAATATTGCATGTTGATCACGTTACAGGAAATATCTAGGCAAATAACGGTTGTCATTTTGCGGCGACCACACCCTTTTAGCTATGATAGCTAGCAACATCCGGTGCTTCGTGAATGTCTCTAGTGTGTACTTATAACTTCACACATGATGGAACTACAAATCAAACATCTTTCTCACGTTATATTTTCTCTGCTTGCGAAATATGTGGAAATTTAAACGCTACAACAGTCTCGAGCTTTTCCCAACGACGTTTCTTCTCGGAACAAGCTAAAGCAGTTAATTGGACCATTTCCTACCGGCATTATTCAACAACACCCACTGAGATGATTATGAGACAGTTTGAACGCCAAACTAATGAGAAGCCAAGCGGTTTATATCATGACGTTATTATACTGAATAACAGAGTCTGTGTACTTTGTAGTTAGCGTCATAAACGCAATCTATATATTACTAACGATAGCTCATGTATACTAACTAGGTGCATAAAACATAACCATGGCATGTCTCAAATTGTAAGGTATTGAAAATTGAACATGCTTCATTATTTTTTACTTTATATTGTGCTACAAATGGCATAAAATGTGGTATAAAGTTGAAGTTTCAGCCGAAGTTCAAAACGTCTCGCTGTCTACGTGCGCGCCGCACAATGACTTGCGACATCCTGTGACATAAGTGCCACAGTGTATACCGCTTCATATTTCAACTTCCGTTAACTTTCTGTTTTGCTAGAAGTGAACATAATCACGTTGCTCTAGAATGCAACATATTTTGTTTGTTATTCTGTCATAAGTAGATCTAAACTTTACAATATTTCCTGCGTGATTTTTCTTTTGTCTTGCTTTTATCAAAAGTATACATTCCTGGTAACCTAATTATTTTTGAAAAAAGCGCTATTTTTTAAAGTATATTTGTTTGGAGTTCTTCAGAATTTTATCCTTGCTCAAAAGAGTGATGAAATAATAGTCGGGGGATTAAGATTTTTAAAAAATATTGCACTAGAATTAAACGGTATATCGTTAATTATTATTCATTCTCTCACGAAATTGGATTGTGTTATTATCGTGGCAATATTTAGTATCCTCCTAAAAGCTCTTCAATAGTTGACAAGTAAAGTTGCATATCGCAAGACTAAGTTGGAAAGTTGCCATTTCGATATTTTCAAGAAGAGTTTCTGGATACCATTGCATATAATTAAAGGGGGGGGGGGTTACAGTCTCTTCTGCACATCGTCTCTGCTCATAACAAAAGCGAGTACCTAACATTGAATACATTTTCCATTCTTGGAAACTTTCTTGAAATAAACTCTGTTTTATAATCCCATTTCAGGGGATTCTGAACCAGAACAGAGAAAGATATTCAGCTTAGTACATAGCTACATGATATTCTACAATTTAGAAATTTAAAATGTAAACAAATGGTTTGTTTACATTAAGTCGCTTTAACCCCTCTTTAAGTAATAAATAAATACCAATTTGTATATGTAGCAAGGGTGCCTCGCGACAACAACTTCATCGGATGGGCCTGCATGCGTTGATTTGTAGGTTACTTCGGGAAGCTGCCCCCCCTGCTGACGGGGGAGGAGGCAGTAAAACACATGGAAAAGTTTGTTTTGCAGGCTATAAGAAGAAAATGATCACCATCTTAAATGACATATAGAAATATGTATGTCGACTGTTTACATTTCAGTTAGTAGGAAACGTTTTTGGAACATATGATTTCTAGGGTGATAGGCGCACATGTATACAAGCACGACTAAATCACATTACAAGAGATTAATTAGAGGAAAACGTACACCACCTCGTCGTATAGTATATATTATACTTTAATTTAATCAAAGTATTTAGTTATTTAGATTTCCTCAAATCAAGTAATGTGTGCATGCAGGCTGTGTTACTGTCACATATAAATTGTTTCTTATAACAAACAAACAAATTCGCGAATACAAATAATTAATTACGTGCATGTTGATTGTTCCTCCATGGCTACATAATTCACAGAAAAGCTGCTCAAACAGCCTTGTGGATGACTGTTCTCTACCTCTCTTGGTGCTGTACACAATCGTCATTAATAAAGATTACCTGGTCTTAATATCAAACAATAAAAATATAAATGATCTTCAACATCCAATCGTTTTAGTCTGTAATCCTTGAACGTGAATATAAACCAGATCATGTTTATTATGTGCAGAGTCTATAGTATTCTAGATTCTATAGGACGTATTTGTAAAAAAAATATAATTGTATATAATTGTATCTAATTATATAATCTAAATGCACTAATTATATATCTAATGCGGAAAAGGATGAATATTCGAATAATTCTGGCTATTTCACGAGCAATATACGTTTACTGATGGTAATGAAAGCCTTTAGTTGAAGCACACTTGAATGTGTTGTTTCAAAATGTCTAATCGCAAGATCTGGCACTTGTATAAGATTATCAGCAAAGAATTTAACGACGTACTGCACGTGCGTGGGTTGATCAAGAATGGCTAGCAGCACTCCAGCTACCACCGTATTTGGATAAACTATTGTGCAGACGATGAAGTAAGCCTCTTAACAGTATTTCTCTCAAAAATGTCAATAACCTATTGCAACATGATTTCAACTCACTACATTTGATAGTAGAGGTTCATTTCATAGCTTTATGTGCCAGTGGCTGGTTATTTGCTTGAAAATAACTATTTGTTGTTCTTTAAGTGTGTATGCAACGAAATTTTTATTTTTTATAGTGCATGATGGAGTTTTTTCTTTTGTACTTTTTCACACACGAAATGTCACTTTTGTAGAATTTGGTCATTTTGCTCCATTTCTGAGAAAGAGTTTGTTTGGTGACCAATTGTAGATAATAGTTGATATCATTGTATTTAGTAATTAGAACATTTTACTGTACTGATTGTTATTTTACCAGACATAAGAACTGGTGGTTCTGCAAAAACATATCATTATACAGTGTGATGTCATAAGTAGCAAATATCTCGGGAATGAAGCAAGGTATTCAAGTTCTACAAAAGTGGTACTTTGTCATTTCAAATGATCTTCAACATGCAATCTTAACATGCTTGGCTCATATTTCGTTACATACACGCCCTATGTTACGTTGTTTGTTATCCTAGGAAAATGGGATCTATTACGAATCAGTTCGATCTAACGTATCAATTAATATTTTAATATATTGAAAGGCGTCTGTAATTCCGCATAAGTTTCTTGGACCCCTGGATAATTGGTTGACTCCCCGGCGCTCTCGTCTGTTTACATGTCATGGTCTGATTTGATTTTTGCACGACCCTTAATGTACACGTACGTAGCACATCAAGCTTCAGTTGAGTGATATTATCTCAAAAATCGTTCATTTGGCTGATAATCAATCATTACTGAACTTTTATTGAACTTAATAACGACTTAAGAAGTGCAAATGCACGCATGCACTATAATAATTGGCGTCTGAAATTGTTGATGTTTTGTACTTTTCATTTAATAATTGTAGATTACTGTTAGTGTGTCCAAATAAAAAATTTGGTCCCAAGAAGGGTTGCATCCCTGATCCTAGTCCCCAGGCCCAGTATGCCCAGTAGTTAATGTGAATTAGAATGTGCACAGTGCTTTAGAAGTTCATTCGTGATAACTTCTATACAGTAGATTATTTTGCATGCATTATAATAGGGAACGTTCATGGCTTGTGTACACATCGTTTTTGTATGCCAAAGTTTACAATTATGCAGTATTGTTAGGAATTTCGATTATGTACAGAGCGTGAAATAAATTAACATTTTACGTTCGAGCCCATTAATATCTAATATTTTAAGACCCTTATCCGAACTCTCAAGCCAAAATTTAAATCACGATGCTTCTTCTCTTCTTAACAAGTACGTATAACTAATGACGCGTGCTCGTGTTGCACTCGCGCATGCGCTTAAGGGCGAATTTCTCCCACAAGTGATAATATGACGCCATGCATATATCCGAGTAATATGCGGACCGACCGACCGACCGACCGACCGACCTACAAAGGCTATCATAGAGACGCGTAGCACGCGTCTAAAAAGTGGAAGTTGTCACATTGATTGTTTTTGATTATTCTTTAATAGAACAAAAAATTAATTGTCTGAGATTGAGTTTAGTTGATGGCATCTACCGGGAGTTGTTGAAAGAATATTGCTTGAATGTTGCTAAAGTAAACTTTGCACGATCCCATGGAACCTATAGTTTTGCCGGGAAACGTTCTAAGATATGTTACTTGTTATTCTCGGCTTAGTTGGTCATTGCTAGATCACATTCAACTCCGGGTTAAAACTTAAAAGCTAACAAGGACACTTTTTATTAAAAAGTGGATATTAAATTTGAAATGAAATTTTTAAGTTGGTTTTATTGAGACTCCCAAAAACGGGTATTTAATCTACAGTATTATTAGCCTGCGAGCCGGCTCATTTATTGGGGATCGGGGGCGATGAATGCATGGGGACTTAAGATAATGCATGCGGCAAGAGACGCGCGGGAGAGCTAGACGCGGGAAAAGGGGGAGCTTCTTGCCCCATGCATTATCTTAAGTCCCCGTGCGTTCATCGCCCCCGACCCCAAATAAATGAGCCGGCTCGCAGGCTACATTATTATAGCGGTTTTTAACAACCATCTCCTGAGATGGCTATAACTTACGTCACACATAAGTCATTGCGTGACACAGTGGGGGTGTAGCTCATTATCGGGGAGAGGGCTCTTGGTATAGGTGGGTGTGTGACATCTCAATGTTTGAAAATAAGCTTGTTGTTTTGTCAAGTAGCTATAATATCGTAAGAGAATAGAACATCGGTCACGAAATTTCATAGACACAGTCACACCGAAATGGTAGTTACCATGATTATGAAATTGTTGATTATGTTAAAAAACGATTTAATTTATTATTTATTGAATTTTAATGTCATACTTGGTGATTACTTTGTTGTACGATGACGTGAACAGTAAACAGGGCGCCCGATGCTAATGTTTCTACGATTATACATAATCACGCTCTTCTCGTCCGGCAAAATAGCGGCAACGTGCTCACACCTTGTTACTATGGAAATTGTTGTGAGCAGTTAATCCAACGTTGTGGTCGTTTTCGTCACGTGTTACTGTGTTATGACAACATTAACAAATAGAGCGTTTTCACAAATTAATTTGCAGTTAATTATTTGCTCTGTTGAGCATCGGGACTTTGAAGTGGACACCAACGTGGCGGCCATGACGTCACGTGGAAAAGCTCTATAGCAGTGTTTTAAATTACTACTCCTGATGGCCGCCATTTATGAAATAGGTCTATACTCCAGCTGGTCAATTAGTAAAAGAAATTGGCAACTGGTTTTTAATTTTGCCTCTTTATTAAAGTTTTTCTGTTGAAAGATCAGATACGTCATAGGCAAGGTCGCCCGAAAGTTTTAGGAACCACATAGGATTTAATGAGAAAATATGGTTGTTTAGCGCTATGTCAATATTATAGTACAATAAACTGATAAAGAATCTTTAATGTTCGCATGGTAAGTCAAAGAAAGGTTTAACCTTGACATCTCAATGACGTCACTTAATAACATTCCAATAAGATGATTTAATTGACAATGATTTAAAGTTAAATATCTCGGCAAGAATTCAAAATAGGAAAACTAATGTTGAGTAGTGTTAGATTATTGTCCTTTCAAAAGAGACAAGATTACAATCTATTATCTCGAGATGACATTTAAATCGGATTGTTAAAGTGCCGGACGACCTCAGAAGTATCAGAAACATGCAGAAGCATGTTCTATTCGATGTTAATCAAACTCCACCATGAGACTGCTTTGTTGAGATATTTCGTGTACGACGTAAAGGTTTCTCCTTGTCACTAAACTAAATATCTTCAAATATCTGCTGTTATATGCAGCTTGGTTCGCTAAGAAATCTCATAAATTTTTGAAAGGCGTTCTAACGGACAATCACAAAGATAATAAACGTTATACAGTAAATGATGTATTATAATAGCATGTACTTTGTAAATAAAGTAAACAAACTCATCAACGAAGCAAGCAGGTGAAAAATATCTTACAAAACAATTTCAACACTTCCTTCGATCAGATACCTAGGAAACCAATAATTTCCGTGTTCTATTCAAAATGCCAATATAATGACATGACACAGTCCAAAAGTCCACAACCTGTTTATTTTTTTTAACCAGACGAAAGTAGCTCTATGGACATAATTTATTTTACTGGTTTTTCGATGATACAGTTCAATGAAATATCTTTTATATTTAGATTTGTATTTATTCCTTTGCTTAGGTTATGCAATCAGGAAGGATGCTGTATCTTGTTACTGAATATGCCAATGGTGGAGAAATTTTTGGTACGTTTATCGGGAAATATTTGATACGTCCTATAATGCTAGTCTGTTTGTGTAATATTTTACATTCATCAACCGATGTGAACAACCGAAATCGTGTAGGCTAAATTGTTGAAATAATGATTTAATGGAACATTGCGGTCGTTTTGATTGGCTAATAACACGCAGTTAAAGTTTAGTTTGATTCTATTGTAATTAGCTTTTCTGTTCTGTTCCGTTAGCACGCGTTTACTGTACGTGAAGGAGAAAGCGTGACGGTAAATATGAACGACGGGGAAAAAGGCCCACGTCCTTTTACCCCCTCGCGTTTTGCCCGGCCCCTATAGTAAACACCTGCTGCGCAGGCAATTCCATCTTGATCTTTAAGTCTTGATAGTAGTGAAATATGAAAAATAATCGTGAAATAGAGTAAAGATCTTTAATTAGAATAGTGTTTGCTAATCATTCTAATCATATAATAAAAACTATATATTTTGTTTTTCTGTAAACAAAACGCAGAGATACAATGTTCTTGTTCTTCGTATAAGAAGTTACGTTTTATGAGACGTGGGAAATTACTCTTCCTACAAAGAGAGTGATCGAATAAGATTGTTTAAAGCTGAGCAATATAAAACGGAAAGATTGCTAGATTGCAATTCCAGTACTCGCTTTCCAGTACTCGTTGGTGAAACAAATAAAGAATGGTATTGTTTTAATTTTTAGATCATCTTGTTACGAATGGGAGAATGCACGAGAAAGAAGCAAGAAACAAATTTAGTCAAATTGTGTCAGCCATTGAATATTGTCATAAAAGGCATATAGTACACAGAGATTTAAAGGTATGCTAACCTGCATCAGGTAGTGGTCGAATGCAGCAACTCTACATTAAAGAAAAGCCAGCTGATATTTGGCTATTCATAATTATAACATTGGATTTATTTTAACGTTACCATATTTGTGTTTCCTATAATATATAGTCTGCTCCTAAAATTAAGGCATTCAAATGTCTGCATGTTATGAATACAAATTTAAAATTTTATTTGTTACGCAGTAATCCCGGACGATTTGGTTCTGAGAAACAGTTGTTATAGTTGTTATTATTGAAATAGCTGATGGTGGAAAACGTAGCTACTGAGTCTCTATAGAAATATTTGATTCCTTTCATCTGGTATGGTATGTCGTCTGATCCAAGCCTCGTTGTCGAAGGAGCTTGGAAAGACTGTAAAACAGATTGCCCTGTCATATCTTCATACTAATGTGTCTATGTTTTTAAGAATGAGACACACAAATCGGATTATCTTAACGAGTTTTAACAGCGCGAACGTGTTGCGTGTTTGGTCACTTACGATAAGTTTTGCCTGAGGCCTCGGAAGCAAGGTGTGGTGTAAAAAGTTGCAAGCAGATCGTGTTTGACGTCACACTACTTCTCAAATGTTTGTCAAAATCTAGGCACGCGACCCACAGTGTTGCCAAATAAACACAGCTAATTGCTAACAACTCTAAAATAATTTAACGTTATGCTGTATTTTTGTAAGGAATGAACTTAATTTTGTCTTTATCATTTTTCGTATAGGCTGAAAATCTGCTTTTGGATGACAACTTCAATATTAAAATTGCAGGTATATTGAACATGTTGTCGTAGTTTGATTGACATTGCTGTTAACTCCTTCATTTGCGTGCAAGTAACTCCAAGTCGATCCTTTTTATTGTAAAGATAAATAATAAAATTTATTACAATATTTTTTTGAAAAAATATTAAATAATAAAACAAATCATAAAATATTTTTGTGGAATGGTTTAATGGACGGGAATGAAAAAAATTTTAATAACTCCCAAAAAATATTTAACACCTTTACTGAGTTTACTAAAGGTGTAGCCACCCACGTATGTACCTATTATCTGTATTTCGTTTATTGTTTTTATAGACTTTGGTTTTAGCAATTTTTTTGAAAATGGCAAGAAATTAAGGACATGGTGTGGCAGTCCTCCTTATGCGGCCCCGGAACTATTTGAAGGTCGGGAATACCTGGGCCCCGAAGTGGATATCTGGGTAAGGAAAAATACATACTTACTGTACATACGATGCACAAAACTGTATGGTGTAGCGCATTTACATGTACTGACGAGTTTTACGGCGATTCTTGGCGCCAATTTATGTTTTAACCGATGATAGATTAGTACGTGGTCAGCGTCATGTACCGTATAGCCCACTATTCCCTAAATGTTAGTCAAAATAAGATTCGTAAACATTGCTGCTGTAAAAAAGAATCTTGGTATGCTCAGAGGTTCCCACCTATAAAGGGGGACATTCTATGCCATTCTATGATATCTTCTATGTGAATATATTGTGTTATTTCGTGTATTTTTCGCAATGATCAAAGTAACAACAGTTTATATAATAGCAATCACGTGAAGCACATTTAGATCACGTGAAGCACATTTAGATCACGTGAAGCACATTTGGATCACGTGACGCACATTTGGTTACACCGCTTCAGAAGCGAAAGAAACACCAAGCCAGTAGTTTTGTTCAGAAAAGACATACCCCATAATAGTCTTGTGTATTTCTCGCTGTAACGGTGCATCTTATCCATGCATTTCTTGGTTTTAGAGTTTGGGCGTGGTTCTCTATGTTTTGGTTTGCGGAGCTTTGCCGTTTGACGGCAGTACTCTACAAAATTTGAGGTCAAGAGTGCTTGCTGGGAAATTTAGGATACCATTCTTCATGTCAACAGGTATATCATATTGATTGTGTCTTTTATAAAAATTTACTGCAGTTGCCCCTGAAGCAGTGTTCTAGTGTTAGAGTACTTTAGTGTCCTCGCATATGATAAGTCAACATGGCTAGTTTGTATTCACTAATACTAACAGAATGGAAGAATCGTAACCCTGTAGATCCCAGACATCCTGGGTTGTCCAGGAGTAAGCAAAATAAATGTAATCTCTATATTCAATTATGGTAATATATTTACCAAACTCTAAATTCAAAAGTGGAATAAACTTAGTCTGAACTCTGACGTAATTTCCTGGACACATCCTTCCCAGAAGCGCGTCAATTCAACATGGTTAAAGAGCCTCGGCCTTCTCTATTTGATCATATTTGCAGGAATTTCTTAAGATCTTTGGCAACTATGAAATTTATTTTTATAAATAAACGCTTCTATATGTTCATGTTAAGTGTACTGTCAATCGAATTCGCCTTCGCCGTCTTCAGGAACCGTTCAGAGCAGAAGTATTTTTATGAAAATTATATTACCATGTTGTTTAAATGGTAGAAAATAACAGAATATCAAAATTAAACTAAAAATTTGAGATACTAACGTGGCTATACAACGGTAACGAGGCCTTTATTCGGTTATAGCCCAATTTCAAGGGCCTCGAAACGAAACGAGATCTTCAGAATACTGAATTCCCAACGACCACAACGACTTAACGTATTCATAATACCCGAATACTTACAATGATAAAGACAGAAGTTACAGTGAGTTGTTAGGGGCTCCATACAAATCCAAGACTGAAGACTAATAAACAGTACATCAAGCGATATAACTACTTCGGATGATGCATAATGCACGTCTAAGTGATCTATCAAACATTAGCCTAATCTTGCATTTGCGTTATTGAGTTTCATTAGCTAAAATACCAAAAACCCGTGTGATGTACAGATAGAACTTTAAGGTGGCTCCCTACAGTAATACAAAAATTCTAGACAGCAGGTTTGATGTGGCGAAATGAACACCAGTATTGTGGACAAACGATTAACAATA
>JAOTOK010045852.1:0-11482 GCA_025770025.1 Virgularia gustaviana
GCAGGCGGCTGGGTGTTTCTTACCCGCTTCGCAGGTTCAACTTCACTGGGTGGGTCGCATGGAGAAGTAAATAAGCTAGATTTTTCAAGTGATTGTGCTTGGGCTGATCTGTTTTTGGTCAGACGTATTTATTACGCATAGAATTGCGTATCATTTGATCAATTAACTACTACTATTCAGTTGCCAAATTTATTGTGTACATGAGCTAGAGTAGTAGACTCATTGAAGTAGACTATGCATCGTCTGATCAGCTTCACAACGCCGCCAGCACTCTCCTTGCGATAGTAACTTCTATTTTTTATGTAGATCAGTGGATGTGGATATGGAATAGCATAGTTAATGAGGCCCATTAAATTGAGACTCCAAACCATATACTTCTATAACTGCGGTTTTATCGAGTTATGAAGCTTCCAAGTCATCCATCCACTGAACGACTATGGTCAAAAGGTTATTATATCCAACGCTTCTGAGATCCCCAAATTCGTATCCTTATTAAGATCCTTATTATTAAGAAAACAACAGCAAAGTCTTCGGAACAAAGTAACTTTAATCATTAAATAAGCTTTGGAAGTTGTGATTACATTGTAACATGTTTGCTACTAAGATTACTACAATAATTTATCAAATAAATACAATGCTGGAAACGGTCTAATGCTTTCCAATGTTTGGCACCTAAAATCAGGACTACCAAGGGACCAGGTTTTCATACACCGGATACGAAAGCGACTCAGGAAAGGTTTACTGCTCATATCCAGACTTTTAAAAGGCCGATAGATTTAACAGCATACTCAGTCCCTGTCGTTGATGCCCCTTCTGAGCAAGCATTTGCGTTCCAGAGTTAATTTGATTTTCATCCGTAAAGGATTTCTAAACAGTAATCACACTGCAGCTTTCAGGCAAGAAATACAAATAAAATATGGAGTGATTGATTTATACACAGCGAGTAAACTGGACGAGTTGCTCCGATCCCGCGTACAGTTATTCAATCGCAATTGAAGTTATAATCGCGAGTTTTCAGAGGAATCGTGCTTAAAAAGCGCACTCGTGCAGTAGACGTTTTCTACAAACAATGTCAAGAAACCGAAGGCCTTAGCACGCCTTCATCACATACTAACCCATTTAAGGGTTCTGGGAAACGAGATGGAAGGTTTCTTAAACAAAGCCAGCTCTGTCACTATGGCGAGCTTCTACACACCACAGCATGTTGGATCATCTCACGAGAAATTGTCGCGTATAAAGAGTAGAATAATAGATATAGATACATGTACAGGAAAATTTACTAGATCTTGGAACCATGTCTATTTGTCATTCGGCCGTAATCGACGTTTTCCATTCAACTAAATCATTCTTCGCCGTGTTTTCGGTTGGTCGCGATCTCAAAGGTTCATTTGTGGGCTTCAATCAGGTCAACATGAATGACGTCTTCTGGAACAACCTGGCCCGTAATCTGACCATCGCTTGATTTCCTTGGTGGGGATTATTTTGGTGACTTGCGAGAGTCGCGACCATTCCTGTTCCGCGAAGCAGTTCCTGTACGCTTATTCACAACTTTAATATAAAAGACATCACACACAACACACAACACATAACAATATTTTAAATATGGTCTGTAAGGATAACTCAGGACGGAATATTCTCTAGACTCTTGCTTGCGTGGTACTGTTGTTCACGAAGACGGTCATCTGCTTGTCATCAGCGCCATGTTCCTCCACAACAGGCTGGTTTTTGAAACATTTTAAAATGTCGTAATCCATAGGAATGATCTCTTTCAGGAACAGATAGCGCATCAGGTAGGAGATAAGTACTAAGGTCATCAGCGAACAAATCATGGCGAATGTGCGGAACGGGAAGAGCTGACCCAGATCTTCGTCGTAGAATGGGTACTTGATGAGTGGGTCAAACCCAATTAGCTTTTCGCCGCCAGCTACTCGCAAGAACAGCCCGACAATGTAGGCTGCAATAGACCCATAAGTATTGCACGGTTTAAAGTATATGATGCAGAGCAGCTGCGGAAAGAGAATAGCGTACACCAAATCCGAGCACAAATGGAAGAGGACGTACACTGATTTCACTTGTAAGGCAAGGATTGTAGAAACGAGTCCGACGCTTAGGATAGCACCACGGATAACCCAAACGATCTCATTCTCGCTCGCCTAGAAATGATAGAAATTTATGAGGAACAAACAGTGTAGAAAGTAATGTTTACAAGAAGCATGGTATACTGACAGCGCTAAACTGCAAGATATTCCACCGTAATAGGAACACTACGCCTTAAACTAAATAAGAACTCGAAGGATACCTCCACAGAGAGGAGTAAAGCCAACTATTTGGATGGCACTCCCAGTTAGCGCGCAGTCAAATCCTAGCAAGCATACTTCACGTCTTCGTCATGACTAAAAGCTTTTTAATAATACTTTTGGTTCAACAAAACAAACCAACACAAATATCTTTTATATTATTAACTTTCAACAAGCGACTGTTCATTAACACATTGGAGGTATCGTTCCAGTTCTTTTTTAATTCAATGGGACAAGCTGGTGCCAGCTTAACCAGCTTGTCCGTATTTTGACACACATTTCTAGAACAGAAATTTCGTTTCATAAACACTTTAACGGACAACGCGGTACTTACCTTTGGTCGGAATACCAGCTTATAGATGTTCCTTGCGAACATGGAACTGGCGGAGAGTGTGGACGAATCAGCAGAGGACATAACAGCAGCCGACACGGCACCGAGGCCAATAAAGGAGACAACGTGCGGCGTAAGGTACTGAAGGACCAAAGGTAACACTTTGGGGGCATCATCTTTGATAACAAAGTCAGGGTAGCCAGTTTTGTTCCAATCTTAAAAACAAGCACCGTGGAAACCATGAGATGAAAATAAAATTTATTGGGCAATGCAGCTTCGTTCATCCCGGAAACCTACAAAATAGCTAAAACGCACGCTAGGGAGACTTTACCTGTTGAAGCGGCAACAGCACCAATCAGCACGGATGGGATAGCAGCAAGGAAGCAACCGAATGATGCGGCAAATGACAAGTACTTAGCTTGGCGGGACGTCTTGCAAGACAGAACACGTTGGAAATATGCCTGCCATGGGATACCGCCGAAAATCTGAAAGAGAAAAGTTGGAAGCTCAGACATGCTCGGTTGGCTACATTTGTAGTTTGGTGAACACCCCACGAACTATTATATTACCCCTTGATGATGTTAATGGTTAGTATTCACAACAATTCAACGAATGATGTACGAACATAATGGAAAACGTATATATGTAGTTAGTGCACAGTTATATTAGAGGTACACAAAAACAAAAACAAATAGTTTTCGAAGGTTGTTTTCACTTGATACTTCAACCATAATCTTTTAAAGGGATTTGGTCAAAAGTTGCGATCAGGTCTCTTAATCTATCAGGACAAATAGCAATTACAACTTTTAGGTAAATATAATAGTGATCAAGTGAAAACAAACTTGTCGACGTTCTTTCACATTTAGTGGTAATACGAACAGTTTTTCGATGGTTATAAGTCAACTGAAACAGTTCATAAGCTGGAAGTGATAAATTTGCGGAATTTTGTTCGTAGAAACAATTCTGTACTTATTATGAGAATCTTTGTTCGCAAATATTAACAAAAAGATAAAGCCATAACAGAAAAAATATGTATTTTTGAAGACGTTACATCGTTTCCAGTTTGATTTTAGCGTGCCAGCAAAAACTGTAACCTCTCCGAAACTGAAAAACTTCACATTTCATTCAGCATTCTTCTCCCTGTATTATTACCGCACATTGCTTTACTTTGCCGAATATAATTTGAAACAAAGGATCTGGTAGACTGGTGTTCTTGCCGGAAAGTTTCAATTAAAGCTCCAATACATGAGAGTTGAGCAGTCTACGGGATAATATTTATTTTATTGAAAACATTGAATTGATTTTCAAGAAACGACTAATAAGTCATTATTATTAATTTTTCCCGAACATAGAAAGTATATTATTGGAAAGTAATAGTAGTTCTTCTAGTGCAATTTTGATACAACATGCACCGATACGTTTTTCATACCACAAATAGCACTTCATACTCGCGCTGTTGGAATTACAAAAACACAGTCATGTGATGTTTCATTCAAATTGCACTCGAAATCATACTAGTACTTATACAAACTGTTCGTACATGGCTCTTGGGCCGTTTTCCACTTCGGCCGTATCGTAGCGAAACGTACCGTATTTCATCGTTTCATAAGCATTCTGATGCAACACTAATGACTACCAACAAAAGAAATCGCTACGTTACGGTATGATACGATTGAAGGGGAAAACGGGCTTTAGAATGAACAATGGTTGTGTACGTGTAACAAGGTGTGGTTGTGATTGCCGCATTATATCTCGCACACGGATCCCGGCGTATGCATAATTGTGACCATTCAGGAGGTGAAAACGTGAGTTCTGTCATTATCATGAGCGGATGGATCTTTCGGTGTTTCGTTTTAAACGCAAGCGTACGTAAATCGTTTTATTTAAACGAGTTATATGAACGTTGGCGACTTTTACGTATGACATTTCTGTAAACAAAATGTAATAGTGGGAAATAAACAGGTGCATTCCGGATGTCTCAAAAAAGTTTGGATTCAATGAGTAATGAATGTTTGCTAATTTACAGTACTGTACGTGGACGAAATGGTAAAACGAAAAATCACCGTAGGGATCAGCTTCTCGTTACTATTTAGATATGCAAAAAAATCAACAGTATATATAGCTTTGTCGTCGTGAAGGATGTCGAAAATGTCATTCACTAGCCGTTTGTCGCGTGAATTGGTTGAGTAACACTGTAGTTTAACCTAGTCGACGGAACACCGTTGAAGAATTTCGGAAGCAGTTCGTTGCGAACGAACACAGAAACTTTTAGTTAACTTTGTCTACAAATTACCCATGTTGCACAGGATTTTTTTAGACGTCAAGCGTGATGAAGTCCATGGTGCACTCCATCGGAACCGTGGTTATAGAAAACAATGTCATTTCATTTCTACAAATGCATAGAAGAAAAGACAAACTTGAAACATCCCACAGGGCCCTCCACAACAATGTTTCTGCCATGATCAACAATAACTGTGATCAGAAAATTTATCATTCGATCCACAACAGCTATAGCTACACAAAATACTGTAGTTAGGATGAAGTCGCCTTATCCCAATAAATCAATAAGTGGACAGGCAAATGTGAAAGCAAATGGGCAACCAGGTACATATGCCCCCAATTTCTTTAAAGGAAAAACCCGTACCCCCATAATGGATAATGCCCTCCCTCTTTTCCACAGGACACAATCTGTCGAAATTTCTTACAAAGTTAACAGTTATTCAGGGAAACTTTGTTCCAAGGTAGCAAAAAATTTGAAGCGAAGTTTCAACTATCAGTTTTCTACATACAGTATTATATAATCTTTACAGTACAACCTTTGTCAAAGGTCCAATCCCATAGGGGAAAATATGAGGAATAACCCCCAATTTCATGCTCACAAAGCATCTTAAATGGATTGGATGGCTATTTCAAGGCTTCAGAATTCCAACAGTTATCCTTGGTGCATGACCCTCACCCAACTAGCTAAACATTCTCACCCACCACCCCCCAGACAACAACATGGCTGCAGAACTGGATTGTCCAGTGGTATTGTACCGAGATGTACATTGTTAGGCAAGAACTTCAATTAAATATAACTAACAGAATCTACATGGTTTCCCAACATCAATGTGCCTCTCCCCCTTTCAATTCAATTTCTTGCAGAGTAAAAATGTCAGGTACTAAAGGAAACACCACTGCTGTACGTAATTTCTTCATCAGAAGTCAGTGAAAAGAACAGCCTCACATATATAATATAAGAGTCAATCTAGCAGTCGTCAAACCAGGATATCCTTGAAATAGTTTCTTTAAACCCAACCCAGGGGATCCCATTCATGGTTGTTGGCCCCATAATCTAGCTACATGTATGTTTAGTTTTCTTAACCTTTGATACTGAAACAATACTCACCTGTGTCCACCCCACCATGTTTACAGTAAGGGCTAATAAACTAAGGAATAAATGTCACAAAAACTGAGTAACATAAATGCCCCAAATTGTGTCGTCCAAACTAGATTACATTAAATACCACCACCGCCCCACCCAAAACAAATTTTGTTTCCTTCACATTCAAAAGAATAACTAAAAACCCTGACGTTAATTACTGTACATCACTCCTGCCCCTTAAAGTACAAAGTTTTGAAGTCTCCAAAATCATTGAATACATTGTACAATTACATAGAAAATTTGATATTCTTTTACTGCATATGAAAATGAAACTGCAAAATGTTTTTTTTACATTTTATCCAACTTTGGTTTTAATACAAAATGCAGTTGAATTCAGAAGCTAAATACAGAAACCTTGGCAATGAATATAATTTTTTCGTTCGAATTTTTAATCCCATGTTATGATTTTCATGTGTTTTTTTGCATGAGTAAAAGAACAGTGCGAGTGCATTTTACACATATATGTATACTACAATGTGGTAACTTTTTTATTTATAAGTGATGTGTTACACAATGCAAAATGTACAATATATATTTCATACAAAGATGAAATTTCATGCAATGCAGTTCAGGATAGAGTCACTGCATTGCATTGACCTTCCACACAATCAAAAAGAAATAATTGCATTGTATAAAAACACTTATAGTATTTCTTGCCCCAGAGACCAGTTTTCCGCTTAAAATTTTCTTAACTGCTGGTCTGAATAACTCATTTTGAAAAACAGTTTGTGATTTTTGGACAGAAACCAAAATTTCATTTCTACTGTAAGTGCAGATAACAAGCAATTGGTATTATTTGTACTAGAGACCATGCTGTGACCAGCAATGGTGCCTACCTCGAGCAACAATTTTGCTTACAATACTATTACATAAAGTGCAAAATATAGCTTTTCACAGGATGATGTATGAAACGTAAGTCACTCATAGTACTACTTTTTATACCTCAACCATTTGATTCATGTGTCATAAATCACAGACTGTTATTTTAAGTCCAGAATAACAAATTATAGCAATTTTCCTAATGGTGAAAACTGGCCTTTGTAGCGCAAGATCCCAGGGGGTTGTACAAATCATAACTCAACTTACCAGAAACAGGGTGTAGTCAATCCATACCCCAGTCTTCTTTCCAGTCCAATGACCAACCCATTGATCCTGGGTGGAACTGATATGTCCCACGGCTTCATGTGTCATTGCAAAAGGAACTGCAAGCCACTAAAATATGAAGAATATATTTATAAATACCTTTACACAATATATCACTTGGGGGGATCTCATTAAGGTAGAGTTAACAGCTAACATACTTACCAAACCAACAAAGATACAGATGAGCTGCACAACATCAGTGTAGACAACAGAGTAAAGGCCTCCACACAGGGTGTAACCTACTGCAATGGCCCCAGATACAATGATGGACGTTGTACTGTCAAGATCAATAACAACACTAATTGAGGCACCAAGAGCATTTAAAATAGCAGCAGACCAGAAAACATCTCCAAGGAAGGCAGGGATTGACAGCATTCCACCCATCACTGATCCATATTTCTCTTGGAAAGGATCCAACATGGTTATAAATTGACGAGAGCGCATTTTTTCGGCAAACAACAAACCACCTTTGAAGGATAAAAAATAATTAATCAGCACCATTAAGGTTAACGGGCATAGGAAATATATTTGGATTGGAAATTATATCTCAAATTAAAGTACCCACAGAGCTGGTTATAAAGCTTATTTTACAGATTTATTGTATCTCTTTTGGCATTTGGCATAATATGTCACATCAAATTTATTGGTAGTTGGTTAGGGAGCACCACCTTGGATATCCACAGAAGTGGTGTGACGACACAACCAGGGTCACAAGATATTTTTTAGTTTGGATACCGCATTACGATGAGTATGTTATTTTATCATTTGTTGCTTGTCAGCTGGGATCAGTTACACACCTCTACCTCCTTATAAAGTCACACAGTCTGAGCTATTTTTGTGACATCACCCAAGTCATAGCTAATTATTTCCTAAGATGGCAGACCTAATGCACTTTTGCCAACTTTGAAGCAAAGTATATTTCCAATGACCTTTAACAGAATTCAACATTTTACAAGATGGCTGTTGTCATCAACTGATACTATAGGACTACATACCCAAGGACAAACTAATGGAGTAACACCATGGTGCATGAACCCAGACAAGACCCTTCTTCAACGTTACTTCAGCTGTTCCATTGATGTAGCCACCACCAACCCAAGTTGCTGTAAATTAATCATTAAAAAAACATTTGTACAGACCACCAGATGTTGTGTACAACATGTACAACTAATAGAATGTGTAAAGTAAATATGGTCCAAGAAGATAGAGATTTATACTGTATTGCTAAAAGTGAGCATTCAGTGTAGAGCAAATCTGAAACATACAGTATATGGAAAAAGATTTTCCCTCATTTTTATTTCATGTGTTGTTGGGTAATTGCCACTTGATACTCTAATCTTATTTAAAATCTGCATGAAATAGGAAAATACTAATTTTCTGTGATTACAAATCTTGCATGTCACTGAATTTTATGTAAATCAAAAATAAAAGATGCTTTCAAACAGAAGTCATTGTATAACATGAGGAAAACTACCTAGTTACTTTGCAGCAGTTTATTTAACACCTGAATATTTCTATCGCTATGATCAAATTACATACATTACGTTTGTACAGTAGATAGTAATTCATTTATGTTGTTCTAAAATATAAGAATTATAATACTAGTGCATTGCATAGGAAAAGGAACTGTGCTTAATTCTTAGGCATTGTGTATAGCATACCAGTCATAGTCATGACACCAACAGCCAAACCAATACTTCTTCCTGCCAACATCACATCCTCACTCTTTGAAATTGCTTTTTCTCCACCAACTTCCTGTCGATCACAGAGCTCTGCAGTTGTTTGTCTCTTGCGTTTAAAGGCTGCCCATAGTCCCATAGCAAGAATGGCAAGGTAGAAAACAATAATTCCGATAAGGCCAACCACATTTAATGCCATGATTACTTAAATGTCTAAATCAAGGTAAAGCATGATAATTAGCAATAGAGTCATGCATTTTAAGGAGTAACATTTGTGGCTACAATATAATAGGAGCATCTGATCCATCAACAACCTATGATAACACTACAAAGCCCCTAATAAATACCTCTGAAATGGGTTATTATAATGCAGTCTAATAATAAGTACAACCTAACACAAATAAATATCACATTTTTAAAAAGCTTGCTACAACATTATCAGTGATTAATGACATAACAGGAGAGACTAAACATTTTAACAAATTAAACTAAAATATACTCCATGAATAAAAAGGTTTGCGATTATGAAAAGCATATAATAAACATAAAGCTATACATATGCAACAAAAACTATGGTACTATACATAAACATTTCCTAAATGTATTTGGAAAACTTGCAAAAACAAGCAATATAATGACATTATTACATTTAATGATTATCACATTTCAATCACCAATATACACCTATATGTTACCACTTGGTAAAGCTTTTACTTCTAAGATGGTCACCTATTCACCTCTAGACAGCCTCAATGCCTATTCATGGATAACATTCCATACATTTTAATTGTCTGATATATACCAACATACATAACATAGGCTCAATCACCTTCCAGTATTAAACTGACGTTCTAACACTAATTTAGACACACCAAAAGGATTGAATCATGCAGGAAAGGTTGTTAGATCATAACCAGGGTTTTATTGAAGGGACATGCAGTGATGTTGATACTGACACTTTTGTATTATTAAGTTCTTACCATATAAGCTGCTATGAAAAGTTTAAGTGTGGTGGAAAGTGATATATGTGTATTAACTGCTCATGTTTCAAGTAAAACCTCATACAGTATAAAGGATGAAAAAAGGCTATCCACTTTTCTCCTTGAAACAGCAAACTAAACAATACTACCTAACAATAAGCATTTCCTTCTCACTATCATTATAACCAGCTAGCTGTGAACACTAAAGTATTAAATATAAAGTGAACTTATAATTACGTACTTAGACCTGTCAACCTCTGAAAGATCAATTCACAAAATTCCTTGAAAAATTATAGACTCACATCCAGAGTAATGAGAGATTTGGAGATGTTTGAAGCCTAAACCAAGCAATGAGTTTCCTTGCTAGCAGGGGTCTATTAAAATGTGGTGACGTTTCTTTTATATGGTGAGATTTATGAGGCAGGAGAAATCTCACCACATATAGGGACTTCTGCTAGCAGGGAAACAATGAGCTGGCAAATCTACACAATGAGATTTCTTCTAGACCCATCTCAACTTCATGACTATGCAAATCAAAATTCAAAAGCTCTTGTTGCTTGTAAAGCTGATACCTGTTGAGAGGTTGACGACTTATAGAAAGTCTAGACTTGTTGACAACGATTTGCCAAAGTCCTACCCCAAATTTTGTATATCATAATATATCTGGTGTTAGTTACTCCAATAAGCTTGTTCACATGACCCAGTTTTGTTGCATGTGACTAATATTATTCTGGCACTTCATATATGAGGATTCTGCTGTGTGACTGACAAAATCAAAATGTCCAGTTCGGGCAGGGGCAAAGGCATACTATTTTGCGTATATTGAAACAGACACATTAACACTCATGTCAGACCAACAACATTTTGATACAGGCTAAAAAGGCTAAATTTGGAAGTTCATGCATGGATTTCCAGTATAAACAAACACGTTCTAAGCTATCACTTCACAACATCAATTGCCCGAAAACAACACTAATATAAAATGACTTCCTAAAGAAATTTGGCAGAGCTGAGGATATCAATATTCTCAAGTTTGAAAATGAAAAACAATTAAAAATTTATGATATTCTAGACACTTCCGTGGCTTTGCGGGAGTGGCTTTGGACTTTAGACTACATAACATTCAGTGTCCACGTGAACAAAATGGCTGTTGCTAGGGGACTACCAAGTACTTTTACTGGGATTGTACTACGTATGCGTAGTTGAAAATTGCCCTGAAAGCGGAAATTACTTCCATGACTGGCATCTGGGTAAACAAACTTGATGATAGACTAACATAAGGTAAATTTCAAGAAATGTTCACGACCTTTTGCACGAACAAATTGTTCAAATTCACCTCTAGACAACTACAGACCGGGTAAACTTATTCAAGCACCATTCATATACTAGGCAGTTTGGCGCAGCATTGTTGGGATTTTCTATATTTTTTTATCAAATATCCTCCACTCTACCTAGTCAAATGACACGCCAGAATTCCTGATGGCATAGTCCCTTCCTACCACAACGTTTACGAAGAACCCATGCGTTGCGAATGATGCAGTCACTGTCAATCACGAGGCACAAACAAACGTGGCGTGTTCGCGCGTACAAAGGAAAGCACAGATAACACCGTCCATAATAGTATTCTA
>JAOTOK010045963.1:0-19206 GCA_025770025.1 Virgularia gustaviana
GATACGATACGATACGATACGATACGATACGATACGATACGATACGATACGATACGATACGATACGGTTTAAGTGGACAAAGACGTAGGATCGCCATTTCTCGTGTAAACAAGCCCTTGTTCGGCAGCGAGAATAGTGATCTAATCTCACCTTGTTTCCCGCACGTCACTACTGTGACTGCGTCAATTCAATCGTATTTACCGCCCGTAATTTAGGGGGCTGTGGCATTGCGGGTCGCCACGGCAGCATCTGCGTTCATGCGAGTGCGGCCGTTGTCAGTTGAATGTCAGTGCGCTACTGCTGCTGCCTGTAAACCTTCGACAGCTGGTGGTCAACACGAATATGCGCATGATAAGCGCTTATCGGCGATTCGTCAAATGTGATTCCTTTCACTCGGTTTGCATATAATGTATGTATAAATACATAGATATTAATAAATGCGCCTTGCCTCGTTTACACTCTTTTCTCGCCTATGTTCGCGTTAAGCTCTCGGTTCCTTTTTAAGCAAAGCAAAGGGAACAAGCCTTTGTCTTTGGCTGGGTCATACAACTAGATTTCATTTTGGTGAATTCTCTACTCTCAGTGATTTTTGGAGTACAAATGAGAACATATTGAAAATCTGTCGCTTACGTTCAGAACGCATCAAGATCGAACTGTTGTGAAATTTCGATTTCCACATTGAATTTGTTTGATGTGCACACTGTCAATGTGCATGAGCGAGTCTGCGTGGTACATGTTTATCTAAAAGCAATTATTTGTGCGATTTTGTGATCAATAATTCTATATAGTCTGAAGCGTGATCTTCTATACTGGGAGCTCTTGTAGTGCCTCGACCTCAGAACTTTCAACTTAACGGCATCTCTCAGCTAAGCTGGCAACATCCCATTCCAGTCGTAGATGGCGTTCAACACAAAAGGTCACTGACATCGGAAGCATCTCGAAAATGTACTTTTAATCACTGCGCTTGTCCATTGGTATTGCTGTCGTTGTCGTTCTGGTCTTTGTGTAGTATGCGTTATTGACATTATTCTGCTTGTTTGTCAGAACGTATTTCTTTGCTTCAATCGTGACATAATTTCCTTCTTCCATTCATTTTAGCGGTTTCTCGACGTCGGGGGATTTTCAAGAGCAAACGAAAACAGCCTCCGCAGGTAAGTACACACACGCGCACATGGTATCCTTGTTATATGAGTACTCGGCGGATCTGTCTGCATGCTCAGACCTGGTGACTGTAATCCTAACTAAAGGCTACGTCCATTTTGCCCATTCTAACTATACACTAGTACGATAATTACCCAACTTCATTTGCAAGAGTAGAGTACCGATAACAAGATTCGCGCATACAATCCGAACGCGTCCGGCAAGGCATGCACTGATGCGAACAAAAGCATCTCATGCAAGGACTTCTGCAACACTGGATGCCTATGAAAACTCCTGTGTCTGTTATATGTTGTCAACGCATAGTCGAGGTGGTTCTAGTTTACTGTTACGGTAGTCAAAATAAGTAGGAGACTTAAAATAATAAGGTTTACTGCGAAACACTTCGACAGATCTTGTGAAACTCTGTTGCGAAGGAATATGTAATTACAGTTAAGTGTGTGTGATAGACAATTCTCATTTATTTTGTAAGATCAACCTCCCCTTATGAATAATAACGCCTGGCATTCGCATATATGTGATGTAGTCCACATACAAAGTAAAAATACAACTTTATGGGATAGAAGCCTGGTTCACGAAATCTTCAAAGACGATATGGTATATAACATAAACGAGTGTTCCATCTTCATGACCAGTATCTCTCTTAGTACTTGTATGATGTAAGGATATAACTTTGAATGTTATAAAGCTTCGACTTCGCCATACATATTGCAAAACCTTAAAATCAAGAAATCATGGTCGTCCGTTCAGCGAGAGCTCCAGCTTCTAAAGCTATAGAAAATATTACACATCTATTATAAAATATAGACTGTATTAGAAGACATCAACATCGTCAGTGGAATAGCTTTTAGTTTATTTTTCCCGAAGAATTAATAATGTACCCTTTATTAAGTAATATTTCTTTGAAAGCCATTTATTTAAAGCCCGAAATATCTGTTCATTTCGAAGTTGCCGCCTAGTGTGTGCCGTGAATCATGATTATACCTGAAAAATGTCTATAAGATTAATATTATGTTTTTGTTTGAGAATCTCATAATATAATTCCTAGGACTGTCGACCGAGAGGGATTTGGTTTTTAACGCGTTACTATATGTATGTTTTTCTTATATGTTTGTTATCATTGCTAATAACTTTTCCGATAATCAGAAACGACAGAGGACAACACGTTTGTATTATGTCTGTTGTTAGTTTATTTCAATCAAAGCTGTAGCGGTAATTGCGCGTTAATCGTGAAGACAAAACACGTATGCGATTAGCACTGAGAAGATTGCCGCATTGCCCATGCGGATATTCGTGCTAGCTGCTTTGACTCGCACGATAACGGATCATAAGTGGCTTTTGTCGTGATTATGTACTGAAATAATTATTCGGTTATATATAAATTGTACATTCTTAGTGTTCCATTCTGTCAGTACTGTAGTGCGCTTATCAACTGTGCATATTAACTTCAACTCTCACTTACAACTTGCAAGCTTGTATTATATGGACATTCTACATTCATTCAACGAATATATTAGTACATAATGTACAGCAGTTAGCCTCGGGCTATATTTATAACTGAGCCATGTGTTTTATGAAAACTCTGTGCATACTTTGTTAGTTATATTTGCTAAATGGTGCAACGCGCGGTGTTACTTGAAATATTATAGCGAAATAGGGGCACTTTATTAAATTAGGTGAATAATTAATACAGAGGAATACATTCGAACACAGTGATTTAGCATGACTTTAAGCTTTGCACGGTTTATCACAGCATAAAGTGTACGTGTGACAGATATCAAAGTACGATGCTAGGTATACAAACGCGCATGCGTACACGGATAACAGTTCAAGGTTATCGTTCATGTGCAGTGCTGTTTAAAAGACTTCAATATTTCCTTAATAAACCTAGCGACCACATTATTACATACTGTTTGCATTACAACTCCCACACAACCCCAAACTGGTATGATTCCATAATGGCTTATGCCCCTTAATGCGCATCGTCTGACCTTTAATGAGCTCATTGCCCACCGTCCAATGTCAAACTACAGTTTGCTGACAAATTAGCGCTTTGATAACGAGCTCTGTCGTCAAAATGAATGTCTGGAAAATAATATCAGGAGGATAAGCAGCGAAATTGACACGGTTCCCGGTCCAAAAACCATAGCATTACTAAAATAAATGAAGTAAAATAAAGAAAATGAAAGCAATAAATAATATGTACAAAACCATATCGTAACTCATTATATGCTTTTAAATTAGTAATATTATACTTCTAGATAATCACGTACACATGGGGCCGAGTAAAATTCGGGATAATTGCACGTGTTCAATGGGAACATGCGAATGGAAAAGGGAAATTTCCGAATCTTTGAAACATAAGTGAAAAAGATTCCCAATTTTGCCACAATTTGCGAGATGTGTGAGTTACGTGTAACTTAAGGCTTGGTTTTCCGTGCAACTTGTCTTGCAACACTGATTTCAACGTATGTTAGCGTTTCTAAATCAATAACTGTGCCATGTCGTTTTGAAGTGAGCATCTTTCGAGATCAGAATTTGGATAGGCTTTATACGGTGCAAAACATATTTGTATACTGCAATGATCACAGAAACCATGCCGCTACGTTGGCGTAAATTATGCATCAAAAGGCAAACTTTTGCACCAACAAACCAAAAATATATAATTCGTGCTGTACAAGCGAGAAGCTATCTTGATTATCATCACATTAAATTTCGTTTGGTTTTGACGCGAAAAGCCCAGTCACCTTCTGTGCCTAAGCCATTCAGTTTCAGCCTTGCATCGATTAAATGAGACAATTTCCCTGCATTTAGTTAGAAACCAATGATTGACGGCATAGGCCAAGAAACACCTCCCTAATTCACACACATTTATAATATCATAATTTCACCTCTTTCTTTCAGGGACGTAGCTAGAACGATGATTGGGGCACTATTCATACATTCACGTTATGAATAACGTATACTTCTTGAAAGCGGAAAATTTATTTTGTTTTTACGGTATAATATGAACATGAATGTATATCTATTGGTCCCCTCCCCAATTACCGTTCCAGCTACGTCCCCGTTTTCATTGCGACATCGGTTTAATGCAGGGAGGCTGCTTATAGGCATATAAAAATTATAGTTGTTGAACCTTGCGTAACGTAAAAACTTTGATCAAAACAATGATAGCTAAAGTTGCAATTTTGCCGGAGCGATATGATACTACCTTAACCGACATTTTTTTGCCTCATTGAAACCAAGTTTCGTCGAGAAGATTTTCATATTTTCATTATTTTGCAGTTTTGGTATTCATTCTTGGGTATTTTAGTTAGATATAGATATACTTAATAATTTTACTATTAGCTGCTATGGTTCCTAACGACAGAGTTTGATTTGTCAAGCTCTCATCTTTGCTTAATTAGCGAAATCGCTAAGTTTCTTAGATTGAAGTCAAGTGTAATTTGCTGTGATTACATTGTTAATACTGCAGCCCATGCGACCATGAACAGTCATTAGCACACTTGCTTGTTCGTGCGGTGAACCACCAGGTGCAAAGCGGTCGTGTTTTGACTCTTTACTACTGCTCCTACTTGGACGTACACATTTTGGAGTTATTACATTTGTTTCTTAAGCACACTAGGTCTATTAATAATTAGTGTACGGTAAAAGTGGGTTTCACCATAGAGTAGTAGTACATAGATGTGAAACTAGGGACATTTTGTTTGTTTTCAATTCCCATGGCCAATTTTCTGGCAAGTGTACATCGAAGACTTTCTACTGAAACTGGAACAAGATGGCAAACAATTCATTTCTTGTCAGAAAAGCGATGATTTTAAAGCAGTTCGCAAGATTGCCTTGATTCTCAGAAATTTCCAAGAAAAGAAAACTTTCCTGGTTATGTCTAACAACAACCGGGTCTACGTTTTCAGCTTGGTAAGCGACAAAACGAAGAAAATTTGTCTTCCCTATATTTGTTTTGTATTGAAATTCGAGCGGTTACACTTCCATCTGGAATGTCGCGCGTGGGTATCACGCGTGAGACAGCATAAAAAATGTCCCGAGTCGCACGTTTTTATAATGTATCCCTAATAGTATCTATGGTTTTACTGCCAAAAAACGGTAAAACATTATTTCAAATGCACTAAAATTGGTGGCAGTCGTTGCATGAAATTAAAAGCTGTTTGATATTGTGACAATAATATATAAACACGAAGACAAAGACATTACATATTTCAGAATCATGCGTCTTAATGAATAAATTCAAGTTTGTTGCAATGGTCAGCACAAATGACACCCACAAACATTGTTTATCTTTGCTGATTCTTGTGCATTCATACAAAGGCAACTTGGTTATACATGACCCTTCATCCGTCCGATTAATTGTTTGTTTGTCATCGCGTTCGGTCTTTCAATTGTTTTTAAAGAAGAATGCGACGCGAATGTAAAAGGAGTAGCTCCGTTATCACTGATATCTCTCCCGCGCCAAATCGTTATCAACGGATATCTCTCGCGTCAAAATATAATCATTTGAAATAATCTATGAACACTGATATAAAAAATTCGCCCACAAAACTAGACGTCACCCTGTAAACAATTTGTTGCTGTTAATATTTTTTGCTATCTTTTTAAATTTAAATATATATAAGCTCATTGTTAAATTCATACATGCCGTTGTGTTTTGGGTTAAGAGCAAATACAAACGTCCTTGGGAGGGTTAATATACGATAGCTTGGTGTAGCCATATGCAAAATGGCATAGGTAATAGTATAGTATTGGATAAAACATACACGAGTGAGTTTTTTAAAAACCATAAAAATAGCAGCAGTCCGACGGGATAAGTGCACGTTATTTGAGGTCTTTGAAAAACTCACAAATCCATCTTTTGTCCGAATTGCACTCGAAACCATACTATTACTTGTTAATAATATTATGAACGAAAAAACCCTCACGAATTCGATCTTGTCAAAGATAACTACTTAAGCATTGTCAATTCGTTGTTTGTAAACAAACATACATTTTAGTGCACACACACGTATATATATATATAAGGTAGAATAGGATTTAGTAAATACAGTTGGAACTTGGAAGAGTGCTCAGTGGCTAACCAGAGCATATTATGCAAATTGTGAAAGACTCGACAATTTTGTATAGACATTTTATAAAACGTATATAAAATATAAAATTTATATTTATATTTTATAAATATAAATTTTATAAAATGTTTATAAAATGTCTATACAAAACTGAGGCCAGACCCTTCGAAGTTGGTAGGTAGCATCCGGTATAATGGTGTCGATAGAGAAACTTTTTCACAGTATGATCAAATCGGGGGAATTGGTGTTTGAAAAGAAGAAGGTATATACTGTAGTATGTATAGAAGGTTTTGTTATTATTCAAATAATTTTCCCCACAATGTTGGAAACATCCTACACCTGTGAGTAGAAAAAAATTAAACTTATTTTATGGGCGCTTATACCATTACTTTACCAGTAACGAAAAATTTTAAATAACACATGCGTTTCGCAGCGAAACATTTTTGTTCACTGCTCTCGGAAAATCCTACCGAGATGTCACTGGCATGGGACGCGCGAGCGTAACCCAGAAGTACCACCTCCATTACACACAGTCGTGTTAAATTACTTCTATGTTACCAAGCAAGTCGTTCGGCTGTCGCGATCTCGCTCGATAATAAGTTAATATATTGTTTTAATACCGAACTAGATTCACACGAGTGGGACTTCCCTTCATAATTGCTATATTTTTGCTGTGTATTTCGTGTGAACGCTTTTGTGTGACCGAACACCATATGTGCCCTAATCTAATATTTCTAAGGACATGCGATTGGCATAAAGGTCAGTTAATGTTTGTGAAACACTTTCTATTTGTGTTGAGGTGGTGTTACCCAAGCGCAAGATTTTATGCCCATGAGCACGCTAGTGCCATATAATTTGGTTTAATATGTTCACGATCCGTTTGTGGTAGGATACTAAGTTCCAGATGCCCTAATTTCATTGTGAGTGGCAATGGCATATAGACCGGATTCAAGTCTGCAAGTGTTAATCTCGTATACAGAAGTGATTAAATTCTATATACTATGCTAAGTAGTTTTATGTGGCTGCATATGCATGTGTTGGGGGGAAATGGGCACATAACGACTTTTGAAAGTAATAGGATCTCTGGATCTGGCATTGTCAGGGAAAGCGACCCTCAGACATTTGGAACCAACTTGATTTAAACCATTTACCACACAGTATGCATAAGGGGTAGTGTACGCATGGATCCCGTGTTGTCTTCAAACAGCAGGATTTTCAGGTTCAGCAACCCCGTATTCACTGACTACATGTGAGGAGGTTCAACACAAGCAATTTGCGTCAGTAAGCGTTATCGCCTTTTTTACCTAGCTTGGAACTTGAATCGATATTCTGGTAAGAGGACAGAGTGCAGGTATGCAGTTATGTAATAAACTCCTACGTCAAAAATGAAATTTATCGTTAATACAATAGCGTTGTAACTCACGTATGCTGGATACTTCAATTACAGACAATCGCTAGTAAAACTCGCGTTTATAAGTTGTCATATGCAAATCTTAGTTCTTTGGATGACATTCAGCTACCCAAAGAATAATACTTTGTAAGTGCAGTTTTATAATTATAGGACATACTATAGTTACACAGAGATTAGCAGCTGAACGTTATACCAGTCCAGGCCGTAAACCATGCTTGCAGTAGTAATTGGCCGCGGAAGTAGTCGTCTGGGATGAATATGAAATGCATGTATATAAGGCATAGTGTTAGTCGTTAGCACAAATAACCGTCATCTTGTGACCGCCGGGCCTGTGTTATCTGTTAACACGTAAGGCATGGTTGATGCAGTGTCACCTTCGATTATCTCAAATCTATATGTCGTATTAGTCCATGTCATACATGCATGCTAAACTAACTGTACACTCATGCAGAAAAGCATGGCTGGGGATTTACGCGAATACGAGGACGTGGACAACTATAGTAGAAATCGCATATGGCCGATGGCGACAGATGATATATAGCAATTTGTTTATATGCAAGTCCACGAGGCTGAAGGAATACGTGGATCTTTATGCTTGTTTGTGACTTCTGCGTGTAGTGATACCCATCTAAGGAGTGGCTACTCTTCAGGGTTTTTTTTATTGCAATTCGTTATACCCAGCATGAGCAGAGGGTATGCTAGTATGCGCGCAGCCAATCCAATCTCATCAATATTCCGTTTCAGACCTCGACCCGCATATGGTACCCTTCCTCGACTAATCAATGTCATCACTTCAAGCTTAGATTAAAGATCTTCCAGCTTATTGAGATACAAATGCAAAAATCCCAGCCCAAGGCTATAACATGCATGGTCTTTGAACTGAACATTTGGAAAATTTGGAATTTTGTAATATTTTACTTCATTATTAATTTAATTTTTTTATTTTGTGGTAGTACTAGTGTTATCATGAACCTTATAAATTTAGTAGCGAGGTTCTAGACATCTGTGATAATCTCTCGAGTTTCGTTTGCTTTATACATCGTTGCCCATATGATGCTTGAATCCCGGACACTTGAACTGTAGAAAAAAAGGGTTAGTTATAATGTGACAGACCAGACCTTTCACACAACTACTTTTTGTCTTTTACCCTTTGACAGCAACTAAGCAGCAGCCTTTAGTATTTTACTCTAACTAACGAAAGACGATTTTACTCGTCAACGGGGAACGCCTAGCCGACAATGCATGGGTTAAAAATTATCTTATTAATTTACTTTTCTTGGATATCGCGATCGAATATTTTGTATATTTCAGTTCGAGTACGCTTCGTAGACTATAGCTACTTTACTTTGTTACACTAGTTGTTTTAATGCGAATTAGTTCAACTTTCACGCAGGTGAATAATGATAGTAATTTAGTCACTACTGACACAGCTAGTAAATTGAAGAAATATTCCACCGTAAATATTAATATTATGGTACTTATCTCGCATATGAACCAGTCGGAAGCCATTCAAAATTGATTGGCTGGAAGTTCGACAAAAAGGGCTGGCTTAATACGAATTAATTATTATGTTGTAGCCTATCGCACTGGAATTGACGAAAAATTTTTAAACAGTGCTACAGAGGAATAAAGGATCGAGATACGTACAGTAACGAACGGTCTGAAATCGATTTCACCTGAATCAATCCAAAAAAAAGAATCCGAAAATCCGAAATTAAATAAGCACTCAGCAGCTATAGCACCGAAGATCGTGAATTAATTAACGCAAATGCAGTCTAGGTTAGTAGAACCCATGAAGAATGATATGTCACTGGCCACACGTCTACAGTTGGTTATAGTGGTTCGAAAATCGACAGCTATAATTTAATAACTCGAACCATTTTAGGTCACCGCTGGAGACATGTTCAAAATGACTATAGTTATAATATACACAATGTCTGGGTAGTTAGGGTTTTGATGGTTGTTGTATCCCGCGGAATATCCTTTGGCTATAGACTACTTTTCTGAGCTTCGAACAAAACGTGGCTTTGGTCCGAACGAAAACCTAATTGAAATGATTACCTAATCTGCAGTGGTGGCGCAAGAATCAATTGAATTTAAATTCATCATGCTAACACATCAAGCTGTTTTAGCCTCTCGGTCCAGATAAATGTTCTATAAATATAATTCAGCACAAAATGTGTCGCAATATTCTGAGACGGATTATTTCGACGGCATCTTTCACAGCTGCACTTGGCCACATCCCACTGTGTTTGCTGCATGCAGGGTACGGTAGGAATATTATTTCAAATTCAAGGATTTTTTGGCCGTAGCATATTATTAAAAAGTCCAACGCCTAGTACCTCATTATGACATTGTTCCACTTGATTGTTCAGTTATTAACCTGTTTTAAAATTATCAAAGGCCTTGCGAAATTCGTTTTGTTTACCCAAATAAATGTGTTGCTTCATTTTGCTATAGTTTTGATGATATATGCTAATTATTCACCCCAGTTTCGGCGAAAAGTTCCACCTTGTTAATACGCGTCTCCAGCAGATATCGCAGCTATACTCACTTCGATCTGCATGTTTCTGTGCCACTAATTGCTATAACAGTACTAAAGGAAAAGGTCTAGAGACGAGAAAAGAGAATTGTCAATATGTCTACAACCTGTTTCTAGTCAGCAGCTATACTGCAAAAGTGGAACAAGTGGGCGGTCGGAGATTCAAACGAAGGAGGTCTGTAGACTGTATAGATATAATTCTGCTCTAATATAGACCATGGACCGTTTGAAGTGAGCCGCATCTTCAAAGTGATAAGTTTTTAAAATCTTCTTATTTGGCCAGGAAAAAAATTGTTGCGTGGGACTGACTGTCTGAAGTATGTTTTTCTCTTATCCCACGCTGCAGGCCCTATGAATTTAGAAGGTATTCGTAAACTCTAAGCGCTTGTGTCCAAAATAACAAATGAATTCAATGTGTATATGTGGTTCATTTATAATAGATATATCCTTCTAAAATTTCTGCTCTAGACGACATGTAATATTAATTCTACGATTGTCATGCAAAATTCATTTCTCCAGAATTAAGAATTAAGTACGGTCTACGCATCCGGCAAAACATTCCATAGCTGACTGCATTTGCAAAAAAGATATCCGAAACATGGTATTGCAAGAAGTCATAACATACAAAGTAACTCAAAACATGGAAGCTACTCAAAAATTAATATCGGCGCGTTTTTGAGAAGGAGTTGAATTTATGATACAGGGACTATTTTTTTTGTTTTTAGCCATTACAATATAATTTTAAACATATTGCAAATTCATCCGCAGATTTAAGAAGGTGAATTTCGAACAATGGTTTGTTTGCATGGCCGGCCTGCAATTTTCCTGATGGCACCTTGGCATAAAATCGTTTTGACGACAAAAATGAATATGTAGCTATTATTGATATAAGTTGCAGTCGCTTGACCTTTGCAAAATTGTGCTTATTACTTCCACGAGTTGATACTCTACGTAGCTTTAATCACAAAAAGCATGTATCTTACTTAGCAGCTTGAGCAATTTTGTTGTGTCGGCGTATAGTCAGACACGGCCTTTTGGACATGATAAAAGCCGTGGCTCGGTTTGAACGTTACGAGTTAATGCATTGACGTATTCAACGCGTATAATTACGCTTCACCGCTTCATCCCAGCTAAGTGGGAAGACTTAAAGAGCCCAAGTCGTACCTTGACCTCCATAAAATGTGATAAACGAAACTTGTTTTGTCGTAGCTATACATCTGCGTTTTTTTGTTTCCATTTTTTTTTCTTATCTAACCTGTCTGCTTTTAGAGTAATCAAAAAACGAAATACTGAGAAAAGTCGCTATAATTATGCATAATACACTTACTCCGCTTATTAAAAGGTCCACTTCTGGTTATTAATATTATTAACGAGGAAAATATACATGGGCGCCTTACTCAGCGTCTGCTATAGTTTTTGGTTGACCAGACGGTAAGTGTCCGCTTGAAGTATAAGTTCAATTTCTATAAGCTAGATTTACAGTTTGTCGTAATACACGCAGTCAAAAATACCTCTGCGGCAGCGGCCACACGGCGTCGAACCAATGTAATTGAGTTTAGTTTAAATAAACGTCGCGAGGTCGACAACTTGAAAACAACGTCGTCACGACTACGTCATGATTCTGTTTCAACCATTTTTCAACATTGAAACGACGATATTCCAACGTTGAATCTATGTCGGATTTAGACGCAAGACGTCGTATTGTCAACATTAAATCAACGTCGTTACGATGTTGTGTCGATTCAAAGTCTGGCATGATGTCGTTTCAAGGTCGAATCAACGTATAGTGTTCTGCGGCAGTTTCACGACTGATTTTCGTAATATAACTATTATATGTAACTTTTATAATATAACTATTTATAACTATCAGGCTTAATATTAGAAAATCCTAAAAGTACTCATTAGCGTAATTAATATTCTAATTATAATATAATATTGCTGAGACCTTATTTCTAATATAGCTTAGGTCGAAAGAATTATACGATATCGGGACGATACGTCTCAGGTTGAATGGAACATTCGCTCCATTTTGTCTTTCTTTAAGATCCCTCCAGCCTCGTTCCAATGTTGACAGTAAGACACTTGTTATATATAATATGGTTACCTCTGTAAGAAATCCTCATAAATTGTTTATTGTGACATGACGACAAACGTCAACTGTAACTCCGAGTAGTTAAATGTTCTTGGTTAATTGTTCGTTGATTTGGCATGTTCTCGAGCAATTGAGTATATAATGTATGCATGGTATAACTTGCAATTAAAGAATACTGTCTTTTGTTACGCAAGGCCAGGATGAATTCGTGCGATACTGAACCCGGTTAAAGATGCGTATATACCTCCTGTTCAACCGAGGCAAGGTATATTATATATATACCTCTAGACATTACGGAAAAGCATCTTCTGTATTCAGATGCTGGACACAAGTTTATTTAGCTAATATAATTGTCAGTACTATAGAACTTAAAAATTCAAGAGCGTTTTTTTTTTGTTCTTTAACCTATTATCGGCAGCCCCTATTAAAAAACCGGTCAGTGCTGACCGATGAGAAAGCCGCGGCCATACCTCCGACAATTTTGGTCCGATTGCGACGGAAAAAACACAAGGGAATCGTTTATCACATTTTACGAAGACGAAAAGGTACAGTTAATTACCAAAAGTGCACGAAATCCCTTCATCTGAACGAAGTGCTTTCGCTCGAAATATCAGCTAATTTTCGCAACTGTGGCTGCATCAGTGTTCACCACCTTTTCGCTTTTGGCGTACACAGCCTACGCAGCATGCACTACAACTAACTTCCCCATTTTTAGTGCAAAGTTTTCAACTTTACATTGTTGCAAGAACGTGGGATTATTCAGGGCAAATACACAAATAGATAGAAATAAGGGTAGTCATGCGTAAACAACTTCCACTGCATATATGACTTCATCGCCTATAAAGGGAAATTTTTTATTGACTCGTTGGAAAGATCTGTTAAAATGGTTTTGTAAGTTATTTTACAGTTTTTCATTTACTTTCTTCGTTCTTGAGTTATTTCAGTTTGTTTAGGACGTCCATGCTAATTATGTCACAAATCTATGCATAATGAGTTGACACACAATCTCCAAAAAATTTGGTATCCCCAACTACAAGAATTTCCAAAGACATTTATTTCATCAGCATCTCAGTATACTCTATAACAGAGGATCTCAAAAGACTAAGTCACTGCATGTGACGTAATTTGCATGCATCTCTCGTTGTAAACAAACTGAAATAACTCGAGAACGAAGAAAGTAAATGAAAAACTGTAAAATAACTTACAAAACCACTTTAACAGATCTTTCTAACGAGTCAATAAAAAATTTCCCTTTATAGGCACTTTAAATCGTAATAGTTTGCACTCTGCCAACAAAACGATAAACATGCATGTATGTACTTTTCATTTTGCTTGTGTGTTTATTTTACCATTGTTTTAATAAGGGAAAACATTGCACTGTCTTTAAAACCTAATAACTTTCTGAAGTTTAGTGTACCTGCGCTACAGACAAAAGCCAATGGTTATATTATTTAGCTATATACATGAAGTGGAAAAACGAAGGAACCGGAGAAAAACCCTCGGAGCATAGTAACCATATTAGCCCAACCGAGCCAATTAAGTTGGCATAGCATGCAGCCGCCCGTTCTGGTTGTTTTCGACGGCTCAGCTCCCATTTTTACGATTCTTTGAGTCCTGGATATAATAAAAAAACAGACATGCAACTCTTCGTTGTTTAGGACTGTATTACGCAGTTTGCCCGTCAGCAATTTCATGTTTTCAATTCTTTGGAAATCAACCTAAGAAAATTACTTTGGGTTTAACACCTACAAAATTAGCACCTTCACATGCAGCCAAGTGTAACTTTGCAAATGCATTCATTAAGGTACCGTTGTTAAAACATAGTTGTATATATTCATGTGTAGCATTAACGGAAGGACAATGTTAATATTTATTGCATATCTTATCGTATAAGTGCAGTGCACATGTGTATAACATCTATATGAGCACATGTTTGTATAGTTTTAGCGCCAAAAACAACATGAATAATTAACGTAAAGTTCAATAACGCTTTTCTTATGCGGTAACTTCAAACAGTTTAGCTCAAACCGCGTTTTATCGTTGTTATAATATTGCATGACACGGCTCGCAAGAAGTCGATTAAATTTGCTTCTCGAATATCCGAAATATGAAAGCGATATATCCTTATGGAGGGGCAGCTCGCTGTCAGTTGAACTTTGAATGCAAACACTTACGTCTTTGTAGTAAGAGCCGAACTCTAATGAAAAGCTAAAATGACGGGGAAAATGTCACCTGTATGTTCATAACAATTTATATTTTGACTAAATGTGCGTGCTTATTACTTTGAAATGTTCACTATGAAATTAATTTAGAACAACTGCTCAGGTTCGAACCCTGTCTTGCTATCTAAGCGATCTATAAGGCCTTGTTGCACGGTACTGGGGGAATTATATCTTTATTATATCTTTTATTAATTGACCTCTTTTTGAAAACTACTGTTTTTTTCGGCCTCTGGATTTTAATTACTTAAGGAAAAGATCATGATATGGTGCGCTCGAGGTTTTGAGCACGCGGGAAAATTAGCTGAGCACGAAAACGGGTAAAATTTGATCGATGTGACAGCCGAAAGTCGAGCGTTCCAGTTGTTAAACCCAACTTTCGGCCGAGCAGCTCAATAGCTCTAAGCATATCAAATCATGATCTAATGCTTTTATAACTTAAAGGAAATCGACGAAAAACCTTGTAGAATTTTCTGGTAGGTTTCCCGCGCTTTATAGCAATAATAGCGTAAATTTGCACAATACTCAATAGTGTTTTTTGAGCACGCGCCTAACTCCCAATCAGTAACTCTGATTTTAAAACATGTTATAAATGGCTCACGCAATGGCTCGTCTATATATCATGTATATTACCTTCCACATCGAAACTCAGATTAATTTATCAGGCTAAATTGTGCTGAATAATTTGTTGGGATTTTGATGATTTTTCTCCATGTTTTGTAGTTTCAAATATAGATAATGCAGTTCTTAATTATGTTTAGACTATGGTATACACAGAGTGTATGTACGCGCGACACTAGAATGAGCTTGAAGAATGATTTGTATTGAGATAAAAACGGTATTATATAATACTGTATATGTAACGATTACTCATTTGTTTTTGGATTTGAAAGAAAACGGAGATATAAAACCCATTAAATTAACAACACTGTTTCAGTTGATGCATATTACCTTTTTTGTAAATCACAACCGCAATAAAACAGAAATGTAATCATTTAGTAAATTTTAGTAAATTCTATTATTATTATTTTTATATTATCCCCAAAAAGGTACTATAGTAATTGTTTTGCTGTTCTTGTTACGTGTAGGATCGTACCTGAGCAAATTTATCTCAGACAGAAGTTTCGCAGCCATAAACTAAATGCCTTTGTCAATAGATACATTGAATCGCCTGTTTATACTCACTAAAAAAACCTTACTTACACGACCAGGCTTGGCATTTATGTAAATGATATGACAGTATATTACCTAATTTAATGTCAGGTAATGTCAAGTTTTTCATTCGTCAAGTGTTCTTATTCAAAACCCAAAATTGTCAAGAGAAACTTCACCCTAGCGTTCCTTACCTGCATGTACTATGTGCACGTCCTCATCAAAGAAACTTCTAGTTCAAAAATTCTAGTTCAGCCACATAATAATGTTGCAAGAACGTTAAAAGGTGCGCCTACATGTGGGGGACGAATGATATTAAAAGCGACGTCGGTGGCAGCTGAAGTAAAACTTTCTTGCTAAATTCCGGCACAAAAGCAGTATGTTTAATGCAACTTATCCCATGGACATGCATATGACATGAAAGAGACTGCTCTACGATAATTACAAGATAAGGTTTAACATTACTGGTATTGAATAAATATTGTCGGTAAATATGGTCATTACACAGGAGCAGTATTGCGATATATATTATAATTAAAATCATGAATATAACCATAGTTGTACATACTCAGTTGGAGTATAAAACCGCGAAGTTTTTATCTCTCTGCCTTATATATTGATGGCTTGGAATATTCTACGCCATAATAACAAGGCAAAAAATATGGTTTCACTTTGTTTCCCGCGAGAGGGAAATTAAATACTACATTTTAAGGAACTGGGTCATATTATCAAAAATCACGTAATACTGACAACAAATGTTCACGTGGATTTGTACCCAGGTAAGGCATGTTGCATTCGCAGTGATATTCAGTTTGAAATCACAGAAATCACTTCACACAGTTTACTGTAATTAAAGAAATATCCGCGGCCTGCGCCATAATAACGTAATCATTCTTATCCGTGTTGTTCATCACCTAGCTGTTATTTTATTTGTTGACCTCTAAAACGAAACAGTCTAGAAAAAACTTATATAAAACACTATAAATGAGAAAGTGATTGAAATAATGAAATGGACCTACATGGAGAACAATGAGTGGGGGGTGTTGTTGTTTGCATGTAAGATTGTGTTAATAAATGTATATAATTATCAATGAGCACCCTTACCTTTGATATGGGATATGGACATGTAAGTACTCTTACGGGTTTAGGGTTATGGCTTATTACTGTAGTTAGGCCAATGTTAAACTAATGCACTAACAATAAGAATGGTGCATTATGTCTGTAATTAGTACTTGATATTTTTAGTTCAAAATATACTTTATTTTGGTGCGTACTTTTTTTTGTTTACACAGTGCCCAAAAAAAATACAGTACAATTTCCGATCGCGCGTGCACCGGGTTAGTCGCACATGACGAAGTTTAAGCCCCGTTTTTACTATTATAAGCAAAAAAATGTCGAATTTCGTAAGCAAGTCAACAATTATAAGTGGAGGTTGACACAAAACTTGACGCTCTTGGTTGATGTTTTGCAACCGTTTTCAGTGGCCGATATAGCGTAGCCTACCTTGCAGGCGTTCGTGGTTTCGTAACAAATAATAGGTATAGGTAAATAACCGGCACACGAACGCCTGCAAGGCAGGCTAGATATAGCGTTTCAATGTTTTTTTACTTGCTAAATTATCGAGTTTTACTTTTGGACAGGAATTAAGGACATGCAGAGGACACGAAGCGACATTGTTGAGACTTCAAGATTTAGTCCTTGTTTATTCTTGTTTATGCTCAGTGCCATTTGTAGTATTTCACTACTCCAAATAACAAGCTCATTCATCTTCCTTCATCATCTAAACAATTACATGCAGGCAGGCATCATGATCATTCCGCTCCTGTCTCGTCCGCTTTCTTTGAAAATGTCAAAGTTTAGGCATGTATTACAAGCGAATCTTTGTGGCTGCTTATGCCGGAAAGTAGTAATTAGTAACAGTATTCAGTTTGAAAATTATCTCCCAGTTGTTTAGACAAGTCTTCATTCCCCCTTTCCATGTTTTCAAACGCTTGGATAGTAGACATAGTTGTATAATTTAACAAAAATGAGTAATGCCATGATATAGGGGATGGAATATCGTATAATTATGATGACATGCAATGAAAACGAATTAAAAATTTTATAAACACATTAATTCGAAAACTGACGTTTGTCTTGGATGTGACCAGTGCGGCGCATGAAGTACAGGGGAAGAGTAAAATGAAATAAATTTCCTACTAAATTGATTTCCTTGCATTCTTTTAGATATTTTTGAAGAAATGGGAAACTTGTCGTGTGTAAAGAATAATTCAAAATCTCCAGGTGAATGTAACCAGGGTTCGTCAAGAAGACGAGCGAAATTCAATCAAAAAACACCAAACATTCCCCGTATAGTGTTGGATCCAGGATCAACTTTGAGGTATAATATCTATGAATCTATGATTTCTACGATTGAAATATTAGTTCAACTTGCCGATAACATTGTGCATTGTTGAACGATATAAAGTTAACTTATTAACAAAGACTTTATCTTATGAGTTAATTAACCAGTAGAATTTTGGACGTGGTGTCGGGAGATGTTTTGAAGAAAGAAAAGTAATTTGTCATTCACTTTCTGACGTCACGTCCGTTCAAATCTTTGAAAAATGAAGTTCTTGTCCATGAAAAATGAAGTTCTAATTGTCTAAGATGATAAATAAGAAGAGAAATTTACTTCATATTGTACAAATAAGATGCAATGGAATGTAAAATTCCCACTTGGCTTTGGAACGAAATTTAACCCCTTATTGTAAAATATTGTCAACTTTTGCAGGACTTCATTATCCTGCTTCATTCGAGATATATTCAGATTTTTTTTATATGCAAATAATATAATCGATGTGATATCAGATTACAATTTTATACTGGAATAAATATCATATAGTAAACAAAATGTCACGAGCGCAAGTTACCTAGGAAAAATGGAAATGTTTAGACATGTTGGGCAGTCAGAGAGAATTGCAGTGTGAAATCACATGTATATGACAATTGCATATGAAACAAACGCAATTATATTAAGCAATGTATGGTATTTCTACACAAGCTAGATTTCATCATATCTTGAACATGCAGTCATAAAATGTGTTTTCATTAGTTTTCATTAAACGTGTGAAGTGCAGAAAATTGTAAGAACCAAGCACTTGTTCAAGATAATACTAATATCAATTGTTCACGTTTCCATGGTTTTCTGGGGCGAGACGGCTCGCTAGAGCTATGATCAACTGCTGTCGAATTCTTTATAAAATTGAACAGTGCTTACAAACCTCGTATCCAGTACCATTTGTAAGGAATGGGTCAAGATTCGCGATCATAGCCACAAAAATCATTAATCGGCATATTACTAAACAAGTACGATCGTACTATTGGACCAGGAACTGGTCAATTGACTACACAAAATGTATAACTTAAGTCCGAACAAAAAATATTTATTTATATTTTATATTAGGTATTCACTGCAACTTCACATGATATACGATGAGCTCTTCCTAATTTTAACTTACTTCGGCTATGCATACTATTTTGAATAATGTGTAGCCTACTAGTCTGTACTGCGA
>JAOTOK010046074.1:0-32438 GCA_025770025.1 Virgularia gustaviana
ATTGTTACAGTAGTTTTTATAACAGTCCTACAAATTTAAATGATGAATTTTGCTATTGCAGTTACTGCTTGTTCACGCTTTAAATAACTATAGGGAGCCTCCTTAAAATGATATGTTTTCAAACTATGCGTATTTTCTCAGAGAAACCAATAAAAAGTGGTCTTTTGGCTGGTAAATTTGACAGCCTAATTGGCGTCATTTAAATAATGCAAATAAGATTTATTAAAGGTCGTGTTACATGGTGAAATTTGTTCATGCAACTTATCTCGCAACACTGACCTCAATGCATGTTAAGAAGTAATCAGTGACGTACAACGCCGTGTATTATTTATGTATTTGGGTTTTGTCGGTTGAACATCACTTGAGATCAAGAACGAAGAAATTGTCCATGTGACAGATGCTTAAGAGTCAAGATGCAGGAAAGCCTTAAATGACGTTAGTTTGGGTACTTGCGAGCTCGAGAAAATTTGCAGTACGCTATCCCGAGCAGGACAGTCGACAGTTTTCAACTGTTTTTTCAAGATAAAAAGTACCGGCCTTCCTACTCAAGAAGACGTTGCGATGACGCGGCACGCAAACAAAATGTACTTCTAGTTGCATGTATATTCTGTGGTAACGTATTGTACCTGTAGTAGCATTAACCGCTGGGCAGACACATTGTGGATAACATGAAGTATCGTTTGCGCCAGGCGTCCACACACCACGGTCAGCAGGTCGTTTCATGGCTGATCCTCCAATACAGTAAAATCCAGCATCACATACACCACTTGGCGTCGTACGGCCTTCGCCTTCACAGTAATACCCAGGCGGACATATTTGGCACGAATTCTCACTTGTCTGGGATGTTTTATTGTTAAATGTGCCGGCCGGGCAAGGATACTCTGTTGCAAATCTCGTACCGGGTCGACAATAGTGGCCAGCGGGACAGTCAGAAGGGTTGACAGTTGAACCATTACAATATTTACCTGGAAATTTTCAAAACAAAGAAAACAATAAACCATTGAGAATGTAATCTTCGAATAGAAAGATGTTGACTATAGAACAAGCTATTTTTTTCTTATAGAATGAAAATTCCTAAATCCCAGGACGAGTATAACCTCTATGGCCCTGAAATGGCTACAATTCCTAATATTTGATGATTACGTTCATTTTTTACGAAGCAAATAAAAATATTATATCGTTGTAGCTACAGTTTTTGCACAAATTGAAACAAGATTCCATTAGTTTCTTTCTTGAGCGGATGGTCTTACATGATGAAATTGAGCATGTAATGCTAGACGAGTAAAGTGAATGACGAAATAGAGCATTTAAAGTACATTGTTTGTATTTTAACTCAAAGTACTTTTTCTGAAAATACAAAGCAGAAAATGTACTGTAAATCTATTGTTAATATTTCGTCATGATTCATTATTAGAACGGAAAATACAATTAATGGTAATTTAAAGTAAAAAAAGTACTGGTAGCTGGGGTGCAAGAAATTAAAGATATTTTTTTAAAAGTGGTATGATAGACAATGGTTTGCTGTCCCACCCCGTTTAAATCTTTTTTCTAAACTAACCTTCTGGGCAAAGAGAGCATGTTTCTGTTTGGGCCACTGTAGCATAATAGCCTCGTTTACATGGAGACGGTGTACCAGTTTGGACGGGACATTCATGACCAGGGTAGCATATTCCGCCATCCCCAGTATTTCCGCCGGAAGGCTTCGATGTATTCACACCAGACTTGCAATAATAGCCTGTTTATAATTTTAATGAGAAGCAAATATATTACATCAGCCTCAGTATAATACGTTTTTACTTTACACGCTAAATTAAATGTTCTAAAACGCACTTTAATTACAACGGTTTTACATGCAGTCTTTTTTCACTCAGTCCCACATCATTGTAAAAGTATTGCTTGTTTGCACGTAGTTAATCCAAAGATATTCGATAAGAAATGGATCGACAACTTCAGCTATGCTTCAGCGAATTTGCACAACCTTCATAATGGTAATTATGCGCAATAAAACAAATTTAGGCATATGCACATCATTACCATAGGAAAGTTGTGCAAACTTTGTTTCCGGTTTAGTCAAGTCCACTGAAGCATAGCGGAAGTTACCGATCCATTTCTCATCAAATATCTATGGTCAATCTCATTTTTTATTTGAAATGCTATTGGATTAGCATGTGTGCCGCAGTCTATACACTTAACGATGCTTTTCAGTTGCCAATTAAGGCTAAAAATGAGATAAAAAGGAGCTGTCAAAATATTGGTAGTAAATCTTGATACTTATTAATATGCTCTCGAAATTTACAAGCAAAAATTACAACGGCATGAACTATGCCACTAAAATGCATGTGGAATGCATCTATGTGGGATGATTACATCGGAATGAAGTTTTTACAGAAGTTAGCACAAGATAATAGAAATACAGAAATACGTTCTTTACGAAGTGCGGAGTTTTCTTGTTTATTCGTCTTCATACGTCCCGAAAAAATACGAAAGATAACTCGTTCGAACGACAAACAAGGTGACTCATTGTCTATGTCTTTTTCGTATGTATTTTTTACGTAAACACTTCCAAATTACCATTGCTCCAGGAGCACAAGATCAACACATGCAGGAATCAGGATACTTTAAATTTTATCATGAACAACAACTTACCACCATCACAAGGGCCCGTCACATTCGGCTGACCTGAAAATTGACAATAATATCCCGAGGTACATTGCGTACAATCGTTGATGTCCTCGAGACCAGGCCTCCCACCAAACGTCCCGGCAGGACATGGCTGGATGTCAAAACCTGTGCCAGCAGGACAGGAGTAACCGGATGGACAGATGTCGGGTTTTGAAGCTCGTGTACATGAATATCCTGCAGGACATTCATAACAACTACTGGCTCCTGTAAGTATAAAATATATATTAAGGACATTTTTGTCTTTGAGACTCGTATAATTAATCATGATTTAGCGTGCTCAATAGCATTGGGAAAGCTGGAAAAGCTAGCCTCCTTCGTAGGAAACTCTTCTTAGGACTTTTACAGCAACGAAATCGGCGAATTAGTCGATCGTTGACATCATTTTGATGTTGTAACTACGTATTACCAAAATTGGGAGAATGGGCCTTTTTTTAGTTGCCCCTCCCTCAATTTGTTCCATTCTCCCAATGCTGCTAATACGCGGTCAAAGCATCAAATCATCGCCGAATAAACATCTCTATGCATCACTAACCTGTATGATTCATGAACGTTGCATTAGGGCAACGCTGCGGTGTCGATGTTTGTTGACGGCAGTAATGACCAATGGGGCAGATATCACCGGAGATCCCGTCTCTAGGTTCCCTTGAACTGGCATTTGCTGTGCAGAAGAAACCTTCATTGCAGGGGCCTGTTACATTGACAAGGCCAGACGTATCACAGTACATGCCAGGGTCACAAGGCACACAATCTCTGAGGTTAGTTTTACCAGGATCTGGTTGATATGTTCCAGATGGACAGTCAACAGGCCATGGTGTTCCTTCTGGACAGTAAGCACCACTAGGACAAGTAACTCCGTATACTTGGTTGACTGGTGTCGCTATATGAGAGCCTCCTTTGCACCAGTGACCCGCTGAACATTTCCTTGTTGGTTTGATTATGCCCTCTATTGGACAGAAATAGCCAGGCAAACATGGCGTACAATTGGTGACATTTTCTTGGCCGGTTTTGTTGTTAAACGTTCCTACAAAACATGATATATTACTTCATCTTTAGGAGACGCTCGTTTTAACAATTTTATTTAGTTCATTCGACTGATTCAATTGAATTTCGTCGAACCATACCCTTTGTCCAAGTCTCTAAACCATATAAGGTTTTCACGTGACGTCATGGCCGCCATGTTGGTGTTTCACTTCAAAGTTCCGACGCACTCATGGCGGCCATGTTGGTGTTCTACTTCAAAGTTCCGATGCTCAACAGAACAAATAATTAAATGCAAATTGATTTGTGAAAACGGTTTAATGAGTAATTTCACAAATCAATTTGCATTTAACTATTTGCTATGTTGGGCGTCGGAACTTTGATGGCGGCCATGAGCGTGTCGTAACTGTGAAGTGGAACACCAACATGGCGGCCATGGTGTCACGCGAAAACACTTAATGCATAGCAACAAGTGAATGACATTGTATATGGACCTACCTTCAGGGCAATCTTCTCCGATACTGGAGCCAGAAGGACAATACTTCCCTTCGGGACAAGGTCCTCCAGTTATTCCATCATTTGGCGTGTTGGACGATGCGTTTAACTTGCAATAATATCCTAAAATGTAATCCCGTTAGTTTCATTTGTTCAATATCATTAAATATAAACTGATAATAAACGTATTCCAGTTATTTTAACAAATACTTCTGACGAAAAAAAGTTCCTATGGTATAGTTTTTTGTTTGTACGAGAAAGTGTTGTCAAGGTAATCTTGGAGACTTTCGTCTGAACGTCCTATGGTTTATTGGCAAGCCACATCGTTCAAGGACCCTACAATCCTAAATTTGTCGCCGTTCCCTTTAGCTATAATGAGGGTATAAGAAGCGGCTCTATCTAATCGACAATAACTGGATCTCGATATCGGATCTTTGACAGCAGGAAAACTCGAAAAAGGTTTACTGAATTGGTTAGAATAGAAATAGAGTTCTAGCGAAAACGAAATTTGTTCCTTTGCAGCAAATAGACGCGAAATTGAAAATACTTTTCCCATAATATTATGTTGCACGTAGCAAAGTTGGCAAAGATCCTATATGTTTGCTGTAGAGTACCACAGTTCAGTGTATATTCAAAGCGAATAAAGCGTAAAGCAAACAAGCTTAACATAGACAATACCTGCTTCACAATCTCCAGATGGTGACGTGTTACCAAGACCAGCGCAATACTTTCCAGGAAAGCATGGGTCACATTGTTGAGCGTTCAATAAGCCAGTTTTGTTAGTGAATGTTCCAGGAGGACATGGGTATTGGCGTTCATACTCAGTACCAAGTGGACAGTAATTACCTGGGAATAGAAACAAATTACACATATACGTATATACAAAATATTGAAATTTACACCCCAGCTAGAAGTGTACCTGTTACACAAGATAAATTTTATACAGAAAACTCAAGCATAGAAGCCCAAACGGCGATAAATAGCACATGTAAGTTAGAGTGTATGGAACGATTTTTTATTTCGTATTATCATAGTGTTATTTGGGGTTTTTGATAAATTTAAAGAATGAGTCTCACGGTGATTTATTGTGCGCTTGTTAAGCCATTTTCAAGTGCCTGGAAAATGGCGGCGTGATAGCTTGTTAGCGATGTCATAGTGTTTCAAGTCTTACTAGCAAGTCAGTTTTCTCACTAAAGCGCGGTAGGCGAATAAATAAAGAAGACGTAGAAACATGGGAAACGTGTCTCCGATATATTATAGACTATTTCGCCTGTTAAATTTCAGGACGAAATTTGCCACAGTAAACACAAGCGCGCAATTCATTAGGGTGAGACTCAATCTTTAAGTGCACTATTTTAACGTTTGGAAACGTTTCTCGAAACGACTGGGAAAGAATTGCCAAACGGCGTACTAATAAGATATAGTCATTTTTGATTGGTTGGTTCGGCCCCTAAATTGTGTGCTGCAACAATGGAAAACCCAGCCAATGGACCACGAGTACATCTTATTAGTGACGTATGCATGCAGTGTGGTAATTCTTTCTCACTCATCCAGACAACACCCCCCCCGTTCAGGTTTCAAAGCGTACAAATAGCGTACTTAAAAAATAAATAAATATATCCTATAATATAATTCAAATTTAACTATTTGCAAAATGTTTCCTTTAACGCCGAACTTGGGTTGGGACATAATTGTTTAATGCGTCCAACATGAAGTATCATGATGTTACCTGCTGTGCAATTCAATGGCATGATCGTTCCATCACCAGAGCAGAAATTTCCCGCGGGACAAGTTTTACACGTGTACTGGCCACGTTCGTTTTGGTATCTTCCAGCGGGGCAAGGATCGGGTCTTGGACTTCCAGTCTCGCAGAAGCTACCCAATGTACACTCACTTGTATCATTAAATACTGAACCCGAGGGACAATAGTAACCTTGCAAACATTTGAACAAAACTTCAGTCATGGCAGGGTACGGACAGTAGTATCCAGCTGTGCAATTCTGACAATGTGATAACGACCATTTGCTTGTATCTGGGTTAAATGTTCCGGGCGGACATGCTATCTCGTGTGGTGTACCCTCGGGGCAATAATGTCCAATTTGACACATTGTCTTGTTCGCGGATTTCGAGCCCAGAGAACAGTAGTAACCCGCAGTACAGTTACCCGATGGCAATGCTAGCCCCTCTCTGTCACAGTATCTGCCTGGTAGACATAGCTGGGGTTCGGCAGACCCTTGGGGACAAAAACTGCCCACCGGGCATATGTCACCGGTCTGATTAACTAAATATGCAGGACAAGTGAAATGTAATGAGTTGTTATAAGAAAGATCGGAAAGTAATGTTGGACGTTTGCTGTAGGCTCCTCGGTTGCAATACCAGCCTGGATCACATGACCCTGAAGGCTGCATCAATCCATAGCCTTCACAATACTGTCCTGGTGTGCAGGGTAGACAATCAGTTGGTTTTGATGCACTTGTTTGATTGTTAAATGTACCAGGTGGACACTTGTACGGTGTAGTGGTTCCTTCCGGGCAGTAACTACCCAATGGACAGACGCCACCATAACTTTCGTTAACAGGGTTCGGTGTCACTGCTCGGCGAGTACAGTAAAACCCAGCCAAACAACTGCCATTCGTCCAAGGTTGGCCAAGTTCGGAACAATATTCTCCCCCCGGGCAATCCATACAGTGACCTAATCTTCCTCGTCTGGGCAAAGGTGTATATGTTCCTCGCGGACATGGTTCTGTCTGATAGGATCCCGCTTCACAGTAATGTCCAGGTGGACAAGGGCCACCCTGATCGCTTGTTATATTAGCATTCGGTAATGTAGCTCTTTCAGTACAATAGTAGCCTTCATAACATATGCCAGTTGGTTTGGTGATCCCTTCTTTTGCACAATAACGTCCTTTCGTACAAAGGATACATTCGTAAACATTTGTTAGTTTAGATTTGTTGCCAAATGTTCCAAGTGGACAAGGATATTGGAATGCCGTGCGCGTTTCGTTAGGACAGTAGTAGCCAAGTGGACAATCAAGTGGATAGACAACACCGTGTGACGAACTGTTCGCACCACTTGATGCATTGTTACGAGCATCAGCGGGATCGCAATAACTTCCTTCCGGACAAATATAACAAACACCCATTCTTTCATTTGGTTGGTAATATCCCGGTGGACAAGGTTGGTGAGTTCCAGCTCCCTCGGGGCAGAAGTGGCCAGGTTGGCATTCTTTGTCGGACGGATTTTTCGATGTCTCCCCAGGAGGGCAATAGTACCCTTGTGAACAGTTGCCTTCGGGATAGCTGAGCGCCCATGATCCACAGTATTTCCCGGCTATACAAGCTTGACAGTCATTACGATATTGGTTTCCAATGCCAGGTGCGTAGGTGCCAGGCCAGCATCGCTCTGGTGACGAAGACCCCTCAGGACAATAGTAGCCCGGTTCACACATTCCGCCATTATCTAGGGCAGTTGGCTTTCGTTCTATGGTACTTCCGTTACAATAATAACCAGGAGAACATAACCCGGACTCTTTATCAAGGTAGTCTTCATCACAATAATATCCACGTGTACATGGTTTAGGTTGATCACTACCCGCGGGACAAAACGACCCCTTCTTACAGAATCCTCCAGTATCACCCAACAGAGGGCAAACGCTGACGTTGCTAAAAATGCTACCATTTATGGGCCGTTCTTCCCACGAACCCCCGGTACAATACCACCCACCGGCACAAATTCCTGCGGGTTTGTCCAGTCCTGCAGTGGGACAGAACATTCCGGGAGGACACATTTTACAGTCATCAATACGGCTTCCTTGGGTATAGTTCTTGTATGTGCCTTTGGGACACGGTTCAGGACTACCACTGTTGTTCGGACAGAAGTACCCGACGGGACATTCGGTGTAGGCATACGAGGCATTCGGGCAGAAATGCCCTTGTGGGCATTGCAGGCATGTTTCCTGTCTTGTGTTCGGGTTGTACATACCAGGGAGACAGGGTATTGGCGTAACAGTTCCTGCTGGACAGCGGTGGCCCACAGGGCATGGCCCGCCAGTTACGGTCACATTTGATGGATTTAGCAACGAGGAGCCTCTCTTGCAGTAGTACCCAGCAGAGCATTCACCTGAAGGCCAGCTCAATGCCGGCTTGCCGCAGTAATGACCTTCTAAACACTTAAGGCATTCCCCGATCGCTGATCCACCAGTCACGTTATTAAATGTTCCAGCAGGACAAGGTCGTGGCGACAGGGGATCACCAACGGGGCAGTAGTGTCCTTCAGGACATATCCCTGCATCACCCTTGTGACCACTTGATGGTCTTGCTGTATCTGAACCACTTCTACAATAGAAGCCTCCTTCGCATTGACCGCTGGTGGTCGTACTGTTCATGGCTTCACAGTAGAAGCCGGAGGAGCAGTTAGAGCACTCTGCAGCTGAGGATAGATACGTGTTGTCGCTGAACGTACCAGTTGGGCAAGGTTGGCGATCATGACCCGTCATCTCAGGGCAATAATAACCTGCAAGGTAAACATAATTAAATTATACCTCTGTTTGTCTGCATTACATGCTGTGCGCGTTCCGTTAGGACAGTAGTGGCCAAGCAGACAATTAAGTGGATAGACAAAGACCGTGACCAACAAAAGAGGTAATACCTCTTTTTATTACTTAAATTAAATAATACTTAAATATTACTTTTCAAAACTCTTTATAAACTTTATTGTGACTAAGATTATGGAAGACTTCAGAAAAGCAGTGAAACCAATTCCAACTGAAATAGGTTTGACTCGCCCCCAGCAGGTTTTCTTTTAGCGGGTAAAATCATTGGGGTTGGACAGAATGCTTAAAAGACCGCTTATACAACCTATATAATGAGACTGCAAGCCAAAAACCTAGAATGAAAACGAGGCTGGTAGGACAAACGCGGGGAGAACGATAGACATTTGTCCAACCAGACTCGTTTTCGTGCCAGATTTTTGGATCAAGGGATCATTATGCATAACGTCTATAGGTTGGAAAACTGTCCCCTAGGTTAATTTAGTAATATGTTGCTTACCAGGTGAACATGGAATTGGTGATACTTGATCAACACAATAGTAGCGTGCCGGGCAATGATAACATTCAGATGACTGCGTGTGGTTCATGAAAAATCCTGGGGCACATGGCATAGGGCGACCTGTTCCAGAAGGACAATAGTGGCCAATAGGACACTCACCGCCTTAAATAAATAGAAACACATATTTACAATTATTGTGTGCAGACAGACTCCTTACTCTGCCGGATCGACACCAAAGCTTTGTGATTGGTACATTATACAAAACTTTATATCCGAAAAAGCCAATAATAAAACCCGATCACTTTAGGTCGAGTCAATCCCGCTCGAGTCAAGTTGACTTTCTCTCAGTGTCAGAAAGTTATCTACAGTTCAAATATTGATATCGTGGCTGCATTAGCGAAAGTGCAGACCTTTCTTCATTATTGGTTGTAGTTTTACATGATGCCTGGTAACTTACCTGTATGGTCATTGGGCGGACTAGAAACGGTTGCATTTTCCTGACAGTAATATCCAGCACTGCAATTTCCAGAAGTAGCATTCAGGCCAACTTTCTCGCAATATTTTCCAGGTAAGCATGGGCTACATTCTTCAGAAGCTCTTAAACCTCTGACTGATGAATATGTTCCAACAGGACATGGTATTTCGACGGTGGTTCCACTGGGACAATAGTGACTTGACATGAAACAAACGTAAGTTTTTCATTAAGATTTTATAGAGTAATCAACATTTAGCATGATTGTATTGCATATAATTTAGGTTTACAATGACGAGGTGCTACTTCTGTAGAACATCATGAGGGACCTCAAGGTTGACGTTGGTCAAACGGCAAGCTTTATATCGCATTTTGAACCTTGTACATATCATAGTACTCAATTCTTCTCGATGCTTATTGGTTGAAAACACAAAGAATATTTCTTAATCGGCACAGTGTGAAGATCGGAACTCTGGTGAGGATTAAGGTTTTTGTGAGCCTGTATATAGTACTCCGTATTTTCCCGTCTTTCCCTTGTCATTTGAATTTGAATTCAAAATAAATGTTTTATAACGATTTTATCATCTCGTAAAATCGACTACTATGACATTAATAGGAAATCACACTTGTTCTCGGAATTAATGCAAAATCACAGTATATAGTGTTTGGCGAAATATCTCATAATAGCACTCGTGCATGAATTGTTTTGCCAAGCACGAGTGCGATTTTTCATTAATTCTCCTCGAAGTGTGTAATTTCCAATACAAAACATTTCATCTCTAGGAAATGTTGATCTTTGGAGTAGGTTGTACCTAGTATTGTTAGTACCTACCCAGGGGAGCACTTATCGCCGGTTGTTCCGTCAACAGGAGCTTTTTCACTTGCTCTTCCCATGCACCAATAACCAGCTTGACATCTTTCGGTCCAAATTTTATTTGCCGTTCCGAAGCAATATCTTCCTGGAGGACAATCTGTACATTCTTCTGCTGATTTCAGATGAGTTTGATTACTGTAGGTACCTAAAAACAGAGATATCCAAAAAACGTTGCCTGCCGTGCATGCGAAATACCAAGGAAACAGCGAATAGAGAAAAGAACAAGAGCGCAACTAAGCAAAAAGATATATTTACCAAATCAAAATAAAATGAAATCTATTACCAAGTACTAAACAGTTGAATTTAGTAAAACGTATTAAACGTAATAGAAGATTTAACGTACTTTTTTAAACCATCTCTGTATCATTTTAAATTAACATTTATTTTTACACTATATTACTTACCGTTCGGACAACCATAATTCTCGTATTGGGCAGTACCATTTGGACAGTAATAACCTTGTGGGCATGGTAGAGGAAGTTGAACCCCGTGAATACAGTAACTTGTATTTAAGATTGATGAATCACAGTAAAAACCAGCGGGACATTCCTTACACTCCCATTGGCCATACTCATCTTGGTAAGTGCCTGACAAACATGATTGCTCGGTGATGCTCCCGTTTGGACAGAAGTGACCTGGTGTGCATTTGTACTTTGTCGGACGTTTGGTGTCCTGTCCCGGTGGACAGTAATAACCACGATCACATTTGTCGGTGGGGGACAACAGACCCTGCGTTTCACAATACCATCCTTCGGTGCAAGGCTGACAATTACTGATGTTCTTGTTTTGTAATGAATTCGAAAATGTGCCGGCCGGACATTTTTGTGGATCAGCAGTGCCGGTCGGGCAGAAATGACCAGGTGGGCACACATTGCCGGTAATGTTATCTCGAGGGTTTGAAACATCTGCTCCACCAGTGCAATAATATCCAGCATCACACGATGCCGTCACGTTGGATAAACGAGGTGTGGAACAATAGTGACCTACAAGCAGAGAATACCAAAACAACATGTAAAGTAGAACCAATCAGAATATATGTTTACTTGTCGGAATGTGTAATAGACGCGAGGACAGCAACTTGAAAGTTCCTGATATTAGTGGAAGTAGTCTGATATTCAAATACTGTGGTTCCAATTCAATGAAAGTAAGGGTTACAGCGCTATCATTCAGTTGTAGGAATGTACCGGATGCTGGTTTGCTCGATACCGATAATACCGGATAAGTAGATAACCGAAAAAATAACCGGATATCGGATACCATATAGTACTACTATGACTACTGTACCAAATACTGTCAACCTAGTATGTGATTGATCTTCGAAGATAGTGTCAAGAAACCTGTGTAGTAATATCTGCAATCTTAATATTATCGTTTCTCCGCCCATTGTATAAATGCCCCGGTTTTGCCGAGTACCAATATCCGGATTTGGTACATCTCTATACAATTGTTTTTACTGGTTAATCCCAAAGATTGGAAAATAAAAAGTGTAGGCGAACGGGAATTTTTTTCTGGCGTAGTGTAAAACACGTCTTTTCAAGAAATGGCTGTGCCGTCGGCAATATATTAAACAAAGTAAGGGAAGCTCACCTGGTTTACAGGGCTTCGGTTGAGCTGAGCCTCGTGGACAATATTGACCAGGTTGGCAATCACCTCCAGTGGAAGAGTTAGAACAGAAACAAGAAGTATCATTCGAGAAACAATTGCCATAATGAACAGGAGGAGATGACCACGCACCGCGAGTACAGTACCATCCGCCTTCACAAAAACCACTTGGTTCTTCTTGTCCTGATGGACTGCAGAACATTCCGGGCGGACACAGTTCACACTCACTGAAATTAATAATTAGGGTTTGAAGATGACTTTGTTACACATAACCTTGCATTTAGTGCACAGGAAGGTAATACAATTGTAGTTTATAATTAACTTTGGGCCCAACAACAACATATTTGTTCAGAAAACATGAAAATATTGCCTTGGGTCCGCTTTTCAGGCTAAATGAAATAAACATGGAAACGAGGATATTGGTAAACTGAGAATAATCGTAAGGTCTATTGAGAATAAGGTTTGAAAACTCGTGATTCACTCGGATTATAGAGTACATTCATTAAATATGAAAGCTAAGTTTGACAACGCAGGAGAAAAAAGTAGGGAGCCAGACCTGGCTTCCTCCACAGGCTCTCGGTTGGTGCAAGCGGTAAAGTGGGACATTTGGGGGTATTTTCGTCTATTGCTACGGTACAAACCTTGCACTTGCTCGGTGTGTTTTGTTATTGAAGTAACCACGAGGACACGGGAATTCCGTCTTGTATTTGGTACCAGGAGGACAGTAGTAACCCTTAGGACATGGTTTCTCGCATGTAGTCGAGTTTACGTCACAGTAATATCCAGCACAGCAAGGCTGACAGGATGCTTTACCAGTCTGGTTGTTAAATGTTCCTGGTTCACAGCCTTTCGGAGTTGACGTACCTTTAGGGCAGTAGTGACCTTTAGGGCAAGGGCCACCGGTGCTATCACTCCCGTCTGGGTCTCGTGTTTTAGCTCCACGCAAGCAGTAGAAGCCGGGATCACACATATCGGAGTAGTTTGTCAGGCCCGGCTCGCCGCAGTAGTATCCGTTCCAACAGAGTTCACATTCACGGGAGGACTTTAGTCTCGTCTTATTTGAGTATGTTCCTATTGGACAAGGTAGTGGGGCAGTAGTATTCTTTGGACAGTATTTCCCCGGCGGACAGGGACCAGCAATGCCACTGGCAGTTGATTCCGGGTTGGGGACGTCAGATCCTTCGGTGCAAAAGTATCCAGGTTCACAAGGACCGGAGACAGAAGATGCATTCGGATAAGCACAGTACATGCCACCATCACATAAACGACATTCTGTAAATAGAAAATATAGAAGAAATGTTTTGATTTTAGTTTAGTGAAATGTTTCGTACCACTTCTTAGTGATTCGTGTTAATCACATCTTACCTTAGCTACTCTATACCATAGATGTACAATGCCGTTTCAGTTTTCACTTTATTATGTGTCACCTTGTACTATACATGCCATGTATCTGTCTAAACTATTTTCCAAAACTTCTTGTTAGCAATAGTAATAAGTTTAAAACAAATAATAAAGTTGTTTTATTCATTTAAAAAATTAGAAAGAAATATCATTCGTTATAAAAATGTTGCCATTCGTTTTTCATATAATATCTCTTTCTTTCTTATCATTTTACTTTTCAACCTACTAGTTTTCCATCATACAATTCAACTCATGCAATGTTTTGCTAAATGATATCACAGAGTAGATACTATACAGAGGTCTCACTCAGGCCAAAAAGCATAAGACGTTTTTCGTGGGACTGGGAGAGAAAGAGACAAACTTACTGTAAAAAGCACGCATCTAAAAAAATCCTAACCTGATTGTTTCTTTAGGCCAACGGCGTCACTGTATGTTCCTTTAGAACACGATATGAAGTTATATCCTGTACCATTTTTGCAGTAAAAGCCAACAGGACAAGACTGAGGGTCCTGGCTCTTATCACCAACGCAGTAAAATCCCTCTGGACAAACTTGACATGACTCTTGAAGAGGATCTTTGTTGAACGTTCCATCCTGAAAAAAGACGAACGAATAAGAAAGACATTCTCGAAAATCTCGACGTTCATTTCTGTTGGGGTTTAATCCATTTTCGTGTGTTATAAAAGTACTAGATCATGATTTGGTGATGTACAGTAAATACAACTTTATTGAGTGAAGGACACTCAAGCACGTCAAATCTTGACGTATTCCTAGAAATCAGATAAATTCAAACGATTTGATTGATCGAGAGCCGTGGTCTAATACAAAAAAATATTTGATGTTGATCGCGGCGTGCTCCCGGGTTCGCAGGGTGCACGAAGCCAGACAATAAAACAAGCCGACACGTGACCAAGACTGACCAATAATCTTCGATTAGTAGACCATAGTGGCGTCAAATTTTCGAAATATTAATTTAGTATAAAAGTGTTTCTAAATGTTGGGGCATACTCAAATTAAACTTGTTGCCTTTTACAATGTATTGACATTGGATTTTATTACAAATAGATTACATTTTGCCGTGGTCTGTTCAGCTATAGATGCACAGTATGATGTCAAAACGTGGTAAGAACATCAGTGAGCCACTTGCCTAACCGCTCATGGGTCAGTTTTATTCTTACCACGTTTCACATCATACTGTTAATCTCTAACTGAACAGAACACGACATAGGCAATGAAATCTATTTGTTCATAGTCAATAGAGTAGATGGTCTGTAATATTCACAATTATTCAATAGAACTCATTATCTATGTTGAGTTAGGTTTGTGCAAGTGTTTTTCACCTTCGTCATCACGTGTCTGTTGTATTTAGCCGCAGTCAGTCAATGACGACCTCGAACGTGGCTATTGTTTAAACCGATGAGTGACCAAGGTCGGTTACTCCTATTGGTTGTTTGCGTGGATATACAATGGACACGTGATGACGAAGGAGCACAAACTTACATAAAGCTAAACAATAACATAGATAATGAGGTCTATTGAATTGCTGCAAAGCTTTCAGAGCATTTAGTCATTGACTATGATTTGTTGAATTGACATTTTTCCACATTCGCATTGCATAAACAAAGTACACTTACCACACAGGGAAGAGGTCTGGCCGAACCCGTAGGACAATAATGACCTGGTGTACAAGGTCCTCCAGTGGTTGTGTCGTTAGGCTTTGGACTTTGAGATCTCCCGGTACAATAATATCGGGGATCACAATACCCGGCCGGTTCTTTAAGTCCAGCATTATCACAGTACGTTCCCTCCGTACACGGGGAGCACTCATCATTCTTTCTTAAACCAGTAGCATTACCAAAGGAACCTGAGGGACAATTTTCTGGTGATGGTGTCCCTTCCACGCAGTATTGACCCCGGGGACATGGTACCCCAGTTGTGCCATCGGTCGGAGTTTTTGTTGAACTGCCTTCAATACAATGGTAGCCCGCCAAACAGTTTCCAGTGAAGGTAAAAGATGAGCCTGGTTACGTTGAATAAATAAATGAATTAAAATGTTATATTTTCATAAACACACAATCTACTATAGTGCAACAAAAACTGACATTAGAAGACACAAATGTAAAACTTTGGTGAAATTTATTTGTTATTAAAAGCAAAAAGGTAAATGAACCGCTTAAAGTGTGAAAAATAACCAACGTTTGTAGAGAAATCCCTTAAGCAGAGACAATAAAAACCGAAATGAGATAATGGTTATTTTGAGAGCTAAGTCTGGTTGGTGTGTGTCTAACATATTAGCAAGTCTTAGTACAACACATGCAGTATATTGATCTGTAATAGATCTGTAATATCTTGTCTTTATGGCCATGTTAGAAAACTTATTAAAAGGTAAGTATGAAATGATACATATTACAATTGAACAAAACAGTCATATTTGTAAAAGCAGGGTATTCGGCAAGTTAAAAGGCTTACCTTCACAGTACTTCCCGGGGGGGCATTTCGAACACTGGTCAGGATTAGTCAAAAGAGTAAAATTCCCGTACGTCCCATTTGGACAACCATACTCTGTGGAATACCGCGTACCATTAGGACAGTAGAAACCTCTAGGGCAAACATAGGAGGAGAAATCGCTCAGGTCATCATTGTAATCACAGTAGTAACCGCTGGGACATTGTTTACATGAGCTTTGTTGCACGCTATCTTGGTAGGTACCGGAGTTACATTTGGCTTTATCTGGACTTCCTTCTCTACAATAATGACCAACGGGGCAAGGAAAAGCCTCCTTAGAGCTCTGACCTTCAGGGCAATAAAACCCGGCAGAGCAAAGTCCCGTGGGTTTACTTAAACCGGGATCTTCACAGTAGGAGCCCGCAGTACACTTCTGACAATCACTTTCATGCACGTTTCCAGTACTGTTGGAGAAAGTGCCTCTTTTGCATTTGTTTGGTTGTTTAGTTCCGTTGTTGCAATAATGTCCGATTGGACAAATGTTTCCTGTTACACCATCTTTTGGTCTCGCGGTCCATGCGCCACTGGTACAGTAATAACCTGCATGACATTGGTCAGTCATGTTATAATTACGTGTTCCAGCACAATAATATCCACCATCGCAAGGCTTGGGTAGGTCACTACCCGCTGGGCAGTAATGGCCAGGAGGGCATTCCCCACCTGTCCCATTGCTAGGACAGACACAATCGTCTGAAGTAAAGTTAAGCAACTCCATCGGTTTATCTTGCCATGCTGCGCTTACACAGTACCATCCACGTGAACATTTGTCTGTTGGCTGTGTTAAACCAGATCTCTTGCAGTAATATCCTGGTGTACAAGGCAAACAATCTGAGATATCCTGAGCCATGGTTCTGTTGTTAAAATACCCCTTTGGACAAGGGAATTCCTGGCCATGACTCGTTCCATTTGGACAATAGTGCCCTTCAGGACAAGGATACGGCGTAAAGTTTGTTGAATTCTCCGGACAATAATAGCCTTCCACACAAGAGAAACACTCTTCTTCACCAGTGTTTGGGTTATATGTTCCTGACCGACATCCTTGTGGGTGAGAAGTACCATTCTTACAGAAATGACCAGCAGGGCATGGTCCACCACTCGAGGTCACTGTTGGAGGATTTGGTGAGACAGAGCCTCGTAAACAGTAGAATTTTGCGTGGCATTCACCTATGCAAAATACAACATGTGTTAGAAATAGGTATGGTAGTATATTAGTATATGCATGGCGTCGTGGCGACATCTAGTTGATCGATGGCGCTACAAAAATGGCGCAAAAAATGCTAATTTCGTCATTTTTATGTCAAACAAAGTTCTCAGTTAGATTTCTCTCACGTCAGTGTGTTCACCCTGAACAACAAGTAAATACAGCGCAAAACACATGTTTATCCCTTGGCGTATCTCTTATCCAGGACTTACCTGATGGGGAAGTTAAGTTCTTTTCTCCACAATACATTCCATACGGACAAAGTTGACACTCGCTAGAATTCTTGAGACCAAAAACATTTGAGAATGTACCAGGAGGACAACTTTCAGGATCAGCAGTTCCCTCTGCACAGAACATCCCCGGAGGACACAAACCTCCAATACCTACAAAAATATTAGAATATTTCACTACATACAATCCCAGCACTCGATCCTCTAGTCGAAGCAGTGTTCCTTAAAGTAAATGTCAAATCTAACGTCGTTCCAGTGTACATTTCTACAAAAAACCTACTCGAATATATGGCATCAGAAACTGTTAATTGGCCTTATATTACGAAATTATTTTAAAAACAATTATTACAGAAGTATCGCTAAACGTTGTGGGTGTCTACTCGACGTTTCGCATCTCAGTAAAGAGGTGCATGATTAATTTTAACCGTCATTTCGACGAATAACTGTCAGTTATACATTAAATAAACTAATGTGCTGTTACTGTTCCCCAAGCAATTAAAAACAAACAAAAGATAAACTATTGTCTTAAATATCCAGTTCTTGCGAAATGTGTACTTGTTGAGCTTTGATATTCATTTTTTTGATATTCATCATACACCCCCCGTTCATCCCTCTTGGTCTAAATGCTTCGTTTAAAGAAGTCAGTTGAGAAGACATGTTGACTTTGAAATAAGTATCTTGGTGATAATACAATGTCTGGTGTCAAGCAGAACCGTCTATATGAATATGCACCTCCCAATTAAGCGTCTATATAGTTACGGCCATGCATATTGTAAGATTTTAAACTTCATGGAAATGTGAAATTTCAACAGGAAACGCTTCACCACTGAATTTAGTGACGTTATTGCATGGTTTGGAAACATATCAGCAATAAAAACGAAAGAAGAATTTTCCTAATACTGTTTAAAAGAAACTTCATTCTAGTTTTTAGTATAGTTACCAGTGAAATTTGATGTTGGGGTTGGGGTGTTAACACCTCCCTTGCAGAAATAACGGGCAGAACATGGACCGCTTCCATTTCCAGAGTCGGAACTTGTAAGACCATAATGCTCACAATATTTCCCAGGTTGGCATGACAAACACTGGCTTTCTTTGCCAATTCCAGTCTACAAACAAAGAAAAATAAAAACACTAAAGTTTAATCGAATAAAGGAGGACTAAATCGTCCGGCGACAAGCTGGCAACGCCACTGACGAACCAGCAATAAATACAACATTTACAACATTGTGTACGTTTGGCGGTTCAGCCAGGTTAATTTTGCCTCCGTGTTTCATCCTGGAACACAACACTGCACAATATGCACAATGTAAATTATACAAAACACGTAAAACTGAGTGTCACTTACAGAAGGATTAAAAGTTCCGGGAGGGCATTGCTTCCAGTTGGCATTATGTGATCCAGGGGGGCAAAAACGACCTTTTGGACATGGTTCTGGACGAAAACGGTTGTTACAGTAAGATCCTTCAGGACATGTAAAACATTCCGCCAAACCGGTGATATTGCTAAAGATAAATGAAGAAACGTCAAAATAGCAGTCAATAACTATAAGGATAAAGAAGAATAAAGAAGGGCTAATCGATGGTGGTTGATTGCTTAATCTACATGTCCTCGTGAGGTATGTAAAGGAAATTTAAAATGTTAGTTTACTTTTAAAAAGGTATAATACATTTTCGAAATAGGTCATCCACAATTTTTAACGCAGGAGAATTTGAAGTGGATTTTCAAGTTTCTAAATATTTTTCATTAAATGGTCATTATGGCCACCGTGTAACTATTGGATGGGACGAAAGGGTTACAAGCTTTATTTCTCAGAGGCTCTAAGCGCTGAGTTTTTTTACTATTAATAATACACTATAAAGTGTTTCTCGCATCTGATTGGTTCGTAAGAGAGTAATTTATTTCTAAATTCCAGATGCAAAAATGTAATATTCAATATCAAGACGATGGCTATATTGCCTAAGAGTCAACTTGCGGCGAGCAATCAGATTGCAAAAAATGTTATAGTCACCGGTACATACTGTATTCCGGTACATTTATACTAAAAAGTATAGCTGTATAGGAGAAGTTAGTGAAATAAATTCAATGAGAAGCTCTACGATAAGAAGCCAATTTACCTAAATGTGCCAGGTGCACATTGTTTTGGTGCGTTCGTTCCGTTTGGACAATAGTGTCCTTCTGTACATTGTTCGCCAGAGCGATCTGGACCATCATTCGGCATGGGCGACGTTGCACCTTCGATACAGTACCATCCAGGACGACAGTAACCATTAGGTTGGGTTAAACCAATACCGTTACACACACGACCTGGGTCACAAGGACGACAACCATCTAACTGACTCTTTGCTCCAGGGTGTGGATTATATGTTCCATTTAGGCAAGGATTGTCATATGGGCGCGTTGTTCCGGCAGGACAATAATAACCTGGTGGACAAACACCGCCGTATGAGAAATTTCCATTAAAAAGTCCGTTTGAGATGTTGCCCTGAAAAGATATTTCGTTCTCTAAGTTTAGTACAGTATACAAAATGTATAATATAAGAACACAAGTGCAGAAGTTGCAGAAAAACCTGAGCATACTAAAAAGGATTAAAAAGCCACTGTCCTGAGACTAGTGTAGCCCTTTTTTAAAACCCCCAAAATAAGCCGATTACCTGGTACCAATCTTTCATTAAACATAGTCTGAATACTATTATTAATTCATGAGGAAAGACAAAAGATCTATGTGTAATCAGTGTCTGCATTGTACAGTGGTAAACACACTGATAAAAAACTGTCATTTACATAAACTTTAATTGCTATATTTTCGAAGCTTCTATAGTAGTTATTTTTAAAACGGACACTTCCTTGTCCTTCCCTTCGCAGTTCTTCCCGATTAACGGTTCTAGACTTCTTAGACTCTTCAAAGTTGCAAGACATTGATAAGGAAAACAGTGAGGTCAAACTAAAGGTAAAACTATTCGACAATGCATTCATTGTGGTCCTGAAGCACTTCCGTTCCCAGATTCAGCCATACTTACCAAGAAATTAATAAAGGTCATGACTTACCGGATTAGGATAAGGTGATCCTCGGATGCAATAGTATCCAGCGTAGCAAGAACCCTGAGGTAAACTTAGACCTTTGCGTCCACAATACTTCCCTTCATCGCATGGCTGACAGTCGTCAACAACGATTTTTTGAGGGTTTGGATTATATGTTCCCTACAAGGATAAAATATGGCATTATGAACAACAAAAATACAACAGCAAAATGAAAATGGAACAAAAAAGGGATCAACATAAGCGCAGAACAGGGGCGCCGGAGCCACGGGGGCAGCGGGGGCAGGCTAGCCCTTTGTAAAGTGCTCTTTTTGCCGGATAATAAACTGTGCCCTTTCCAACGTGCTCCCCCCTGCCCTGGATTGCTTTCGGCGCCCCTGGCGCAGAATATTTATTTTGTGTGCAATTTTGCAATGTAGTTTTTATAAATAGAATATTCAAATATTATGATATTTTACGGGTCCCTTCGGGTCCCCTCTGAGAACACGAAACAAATGTGCACCCAAAAAACACTTGCAAAATTATTCTCAACATTTAGCACGTATTGTAGACTTGTATACGTACCAGAGGACATTCTTCGGGCAGTGTGCTGTTCGTAGGACAATAATGTCCGGTGGGGCATGGGTACGCTTCAATTAGACCAGATTCGTTGCAGAATTTTCCTTTGAGGCATTCGTTGCATTTTCCTTCATAGCCAGACTACATAAGAGGGAAAAGTACATTTAATACAGAAATGTGTTATAACAAAAATACTTTAACAAACCTTAAAAAGATGAAGTAAATTAAGTTTCATTACATTTGTCATCTTATGTTTGATTTGGGTTTTTTATATCAGTATCACTAGTTGAAAACTTTCTCTCATAATCAATAGAGTAGATGGTCTGAAAACTTCATAAAATTCATTCAAAATAACCCATTATCAATGTTGAGTTTATGCAACTGCAAGTACTGTGCACCTTCCTCATCACGTGGCCATTGTATTAGGCCGCAGTCAGCCAACGGCCGCGACCTCGAACGTGGCTATTGTTCAATCTTACTGGTGAGTGACCAAGGTAGATTATTCCTATTGGTTACTTTTCATGAGATGTATCTTTTGTCCATTGGTTGAAATCGACTCAGGGTAAAACCAGTGTCGTCATTTTGACGTAAAGTGCAAGCAAATTCGTTCCCAGGCACGGACCATTTTTCCACCTCACGGTCGTACTTTCAAATGCTTTCAAAAAATAAATCATCCCAGAATAATCCTCATATAATGAACTTTATATTTGTGCATTAAACCATTTCGTTTCATAAGCACTTTAAACTGTTGTATAGTGTTTAAAATTTATTCAAGGGAAATTCGTGTATTGAACCTACCGATTGGTAACTGCCTACTGGACACTTGGTATGATAGGGAGATCCTTCAACAGCGTAATGTCCAGGTTCAGCCGGATATTGAGTTGGTATTGGAGATGATCCAATGCAGTAATAACCAGTAGCACATTTACCAGTTGTTTCTGGGTTCGTATCGCCAGCACAATAATAACTTGGTGGATCAAATAAAAGGTTATATAAACGTTAACAGCAATATCTGAGGTTAATAGATTCTATGGTATGGATTCTATGCAAATTTCGAAAAATTGTCGAATTTCGGGCAAAATAGTCGAGAATCTGGTAATAAAGAAAGAAAATTCGGGCAATTGTCCCAGTTTGCCCTCCCCCGCCCCTCCCAAAAAAACAAAAAAACAATGAGACCCCGCACGCCTATGTTCACGTGGATAACACACTAGACTAATATTTCTACGCGCTCTTCGAGGTTTATCTGACTTTAGTTAAATCACAGGAACTACTAAGTAATAGGTGTTCCTTACTGCGGCAATGGGTATAATTTGAATTTCTAAATAACGCTAGACCTCCAAATGTTATGGTTACTCCTAGAAACCCTAAGCAATAGGCAACGCCTTGATAATGGGTATCGAGGTAAAATCCCTAAGAACAATACTAAGAGTCAGGATGTTCGTAACATCTGAAAGCTAATAACTTCGTCTCGAATTGGTTTTAGTAAAATCCCAGATAAAACCCCTTATTATGATTTTTATTTTTACAAAGCGGTCGCCAATCGTAGTACTAACTATGCTCAATTGAGGAGAGAGGCAGCAAGCTACTGTATTCGCTTCTGCTAGCTGCACTCCCTCTTTATGTATTGAGTATCCCTGACATTCCTAACTAAGATAGTACTGGAACGTATACGCGTTCACGTTATGTTTTGTGCAATTTTTAAACTGTATATTTTAAGCAATATGTAAAACACAAGTAAGTGTTGTGGAAGAGATTTCTAACTACGAACAAGCTGGTTGAAAATACGAAGCGCAGCCGAGTTTTGTCAACCAGCTTATCCGTATTTAGAAATCACTTCCAGTACACATACTTGCGTTTTAAATATTACATCTGCACGTACATGCAGAAACATGTAGTCTACTAACCCAGGATCACAAGGCTGGCAGTCGGCTGGGGAACTTGCTCCACGTGATTTTCTGTATTTCCCTTCAGGACAAGCTTGGGGCGTTTTAGATCCTTCAGGGCAATACCCACCAGCCGGACATAGTCCTCCAGTAGGTCCGTCGGGTGGAGCCTGTAATAAACAGCAATAATAGAACGGTTTTGATGTTGGACGGTTAATACAGGGTGTTTAAAAAAACAACAAAAATCCATAGGCGCTCTTCGTGACCTCTAGAAACCACTTTGTATTTTACTAAAAAAACACTTCCCGGACAAATAGTCGAACGACGTCAGTTTCCGTAACCGGACAAATATGCACTACGTTTTTCAAGAAGTGGGTTGCTGCATTTAGAAGTCTTGCACCCTTGTTAAAAGTAATGTAAAATTTTAATTCCATATACTTACCGAAGTAAAAGCCTTTCCTTTGCAATAAAACCCTGCATCACAAGGCCCGGTTGGTTTTGTTAGCCCAAAGCCTGCACAGAATTCCCCAGCCGGGCAAGGAGCACAGTCTACACTTCTCGCCACACGCGAGGAATTACCATAGTAACCATTTGGACAGGGCTGTGGATTGGTCGTACCAGTTGGACAGAAATAACCCTAAAAACAAACGCATTATAAAAGACTAAATTAAGCAGCCATGCACTGACGTCGATGCTGCTCTAAAAATTACCCTTTCTGACACCAGATGGTTTAACACGTCAGGCGGGAAAAGTTACGAATGACATGGACTTAACCGAGATACAAATTATGCATTTCCCTTACTCATGCAGTGACTGATTTAAAAAAGAAAGCATTTGAATAAATGTTTCTAGCCACCTGTTATTATTTAATAGTGGTAAGAAAATATTGAAATATTGGCATTGGGTGGGAATGTCCAGCCTATATTAAGGAATCCTGTAAATAGCGTAGCTTAAGAAATCCACGTCGTTGTTTTGTTAAGATTGATCGATCTGTATAATTTATTTGATACGAAATAATACAGGCTAACCATTGCCCCGTTGAGTATAAAATGGCTAATATAGGGCCCAAAGTGTTAGATAAAAAGGTACAACGAAGACAAAGCTTAGAATAGCGTGGACGAGATTCAATTTCTTTTGCTAACAAATATATCTGTATGCATGGAACTAAAATACTAAAAACTTGCTGTTTCTTGTCCAAAATTCTATTTCCATGTTAAAGTACAAATAAAAGTACAAATAGTGCTCGATAATAAAAAGTGCTCAAAAGGGAGACTATAATCACAGAATAATAACTATACAGAAGGCCATCTCCAGTGCATTTTGCGTAAGCGTGATTCGTCATCCAGCAAGTGCAGGTTGCAGAGGCAATCACCCCCCGTAAAATACGTGTACATACATGTTTTCACGGGGGGTGACTGCCTCCGCATCGTGCACTTGCTGGATGACGAATCACTGACGAATCACGCTTACGCGAAATGCACTGGAGATGACCTTCTGTATAGTTATTATTCTGTGGTGTGGTAGTCATTAATTATCAGAGAACATGTGTGACTTCCTATTAATATCATAGTAGCCAAGAGATAAAATTATTATAAAACATTTATTTGAATTAAAATTCAAATGACAAGGGAAAGCTAGGCGGGAAATTATTATGGTTTTCTTGTAGATATGCATCAAAATACTGCAGGCTCGCAAAAATGACACACGTCTGTGCCGATGGATACACTGTGCCGAATAAATATTGGGCAGAAAATATCAATGATGATGGGTTTCATGATCTGTTTAAGTACATTATAGTTTTGGAAATTTCACGTTTAATATCATACCAGTCAATTTTACTCTCGATTCTGATTGTGCCGATTAAGAAAGAATCTTTGTGTTTCTCACCAATCAGAATCGAGTAACTGGTTCACTTCGTATGACTACTGATGATATTAAACGTGAAATTCCCAATACTATAATGTACTTAAACAGATCATGAAACCCATCATCATTGATATTTTCTGCCCAATATTTATAGAAAGGAAACATTGGCATCACGGCCATCGCTACGAGGGGGAGAGGGGGTGACACCCCCTGAAATCGTCTTGCTTAAATTTAAATTAGTATTTTTTAATCGATTTTATGCAGTGAACTGGTGAACTCTAAGGGGCCTTATAGAACGATAACTATGCCGCCATCTTTAAAGCCGACTGCGGGAGTAACGGGGCCTAAAAAATTGTCTACAAAACGTTGTTTTAAGTACAACATAGACGCATTCGAACTTAAAAACAAGTTGATAACACAGATCGACACTTCTGCCAAACAGGTTTGGAGAGGATATTAGGGAGGTTCAGATTTGACTACGACTACCACTACCACTACCGTAATCGCAATTTCGCGTGTGTTGTTTCAAATTTCACCCGGTTTGTTTCCGATTAATCTGTCTCTATTGCGTCAAAATACGTTTCTTGTAAACACAGAATCACTATGGGGCAAAACCTGTCGTGAATATTTTTTACTGAATGTTTCAATTTTTAATTCTGAAACTTGGTTTTTTTGCAAGCCCAAGGCATTTTACACCCTGTAATTAAGGGTTCCAGGTATTAAACTGGAAATATTTCATACTTCTGCTCGTGCCGAAGAAAACTTTACTTTTCAACTCTCGAAAAAGGTAGTAAAATTGTTAATAGGGAGGTTCAGATTTGACTGCGACTACCACTACCACTACCGCCAAAAATCACGATTTTCTGCTTCAGTATTTCTGGTATGTTTCGATCTTTCATCTTATCCCCATATTATTCCCGCGAAAGAACATTGATGTAACATAGCTAGTCTCTTCATATATAATTAAATTTTTATGTTTATTAGTAAAAACATTTAAAACCGCCATTATAAGAAAGCATATTGCTGGCTTCATCCTATTAGAGAATTTCTCAAACGGAGTTATCGTTCTAGTCTACTAAGAGTCCACGGGATGTATGTGAAACGCAAAGTAATCAGTAGTACGGATAGATGTGACTTATTAACCCTGGATATGGCTGGAAAGTGCACTCCCATCCTATCGTTTCCTTTAAACATAAAAAGCATCATTGGGCAGTAGAGAGTTTTGCTAGGCATTTGCTAGAAAAGTGAACGAAAGCACCAAGACAGATCTTGGTGTAATTATTACACCAACAAAAATTCCAGGATTTTACCTGTTGTTTTTCTTGTAGTTCCATTCGTTTGTACAACAACTGAAAAGACGGAATTCATATAATAATAATGTCCCTCAAAACAATTAATGAAAGCAATAATGAATTTTAAAAACCATCTCAGTTAGTTAAAGTCTAAAAATTTAAAAGGAAATTAAGTTTTTCATTAGCTTCGGTTGTTTAGTAAATTAAAAGACCAACGTTTATTCTTTCTGCCCAAATATCATTAAAAAATCGCTTTAGCCTGTTATGGCGCGTGTTTCTCTGCAATGAGCGTTCCACTGGGATAACATGTACACTGTTCCTTTAAGTGTAAACCAATGTACAGCCGATTGGCAAGTTAAATACTGTGGCGTTAAGCAAGATAAAAAGGTAGACCGACTGGTTGTTCAAGGATTAAACAAACACAGTAGCTTATTAAAATTGTTTAAACTTTTCTGGCAATTGTTTGATTTAAGATATCTAGCAAAATTAAAAAGCAGAAACAGAAAACAAAATCACAAAAACAATAGAGCAGCGGTAAAAGAAACTTACAAACATCCGGGGTCCCCGGTGTTTGTGTGCCTAAAAGAAAGAACACAAAGATGGAAATTTGTATACAGCTCGTGTGTGTGTTAATTTCATCAGATACGACACGCTTGTTTTCCTGCTCCGGTCTTCAAAGGTAAAATTGGTAAACTTACCTGAAATAGCAGGACGTTCTGTATCAGTAACAACAGTCAATAGGTGCACTAAGAAAAGATTGACAGGTTTAAGTATTGTAGCAGCAGTTAATGCGGAAAGATATGACTCACGATTGACATTATATAATCCGCATTGTCCATAGATAGACATTGTCCAATTTTGCGCTCGAAAAATTCAACACAAATTCATAGCCAACAGCTGACATGCATTTTCACAAATTCATTTGAACGAAACCATATGGTTTCAATCTGTAAAATCGAGCGATGGTTAATTCAATACCATAATTAATTTTTGAAAATGTTGAACAAAGTTTGGTTCAGAAATACTTTTAATTTTCGTGTCTAGTAGCTACTTTTGTTCTGGAGACTGAGTGATCGTGAAATTGTAAAAGAAGTTATTATCAGAGTGTATCAAGTTATAATGTAGCCGAATATGATAGATATTTGTTACATATTAATGAACTATATTCAGTCCAAATGGCCGTTTCAAAACAATGATTTGTTAGCGTGTCGTAAGATAAACAATTGACTAGCTATCGCACCCGACAAATACCATATTTATTGTTATCATGCATGTTAACTTTGTCAGACGCAAAACATTTAAAGTAATCGAGAATACTGTTTCTTACCAGTACTTGTTTTGTCACTCATCGCATCAGTAGGAAACGCCGTCGTTGGTTTTCTTAAATCAGGTGTTTTCGATGGTGTCATTGGCACAGTCGTAACATCAATTGGTTTTACTAGAAACATAAAACGTATAGTGTTTTGTGGATAAGATTTATCTATGGCTACGACTCAGAAAAGGAATTTAAGTAATATTAGCTACCCTTTTGCAAATATGTTTTCTATGGGAAGTGTTTCCCATTGTCCACAGTACACTTGTAACCTATACACATAATACTGTAGTTTAAAATACCTATACCGCCACATTAAATTTTGTATATTTGTGATGTTTAACAAATTTCAAGACGAAATAGAGAATATTTCGTACGGATAACCTCGGTCTATTTCGTTGGTAACGTTGCCGAAATTGACATCATTTGAGGCATTTTTGCATTTAGAAACAAAAGAAATCTCATTGGCATTGCCCTAAATGACGTCAAGGCCGCCAAAGTTGCCAAACAAAAGACCATGAAGCCGACGTTTTTTTCTGCGAGATACTTTGCACGTCGTTTTGAAATGTGCTAAACGTCACAAATACACACAATTCCATTTGGTTGTATAGGCACTTTAAAACTTAAATCTCACTGAAAATTTAACGAGACTTTAAGTAACAAGAGCGGAAGATTAGATCAAAGAAAACAGGTTTCAAAGCATACTTCATGCCTGGTGTACATACGTTTCTCACTGATCTCCTCATCGATTGGGTGGAGCAACTATACCTAATGCCTATGAAGCGCGAATTAATGGGTTTTCGCAGACTACTTTCAAAAAAATAAATTTATCAGGCAATCCCTGTAATGTTTTAAAACTTTTATTAACGAACACAACTACATCATGGCGGTTACATCCGCACACACTGTTGGGTACCCCCAGCAGTGATGTATCATTACGTCACAGATGGCATATGAATATTATACAATATACTACAAGCCCCAAATGCGGTGCAGTTAGTTAATATGTAATATACTTAAGATATAATACTTAAGATTGCTGTTTTTATTGCGGTTCTAGATCACTTTTATTGTCGTGATCTGATAAAAGCCTTCGTTATTAGATAGTCTTTTCCTGTGAAATATTCTTCGGAATTTTTTTAATTCTTTAATTCAATTTCTATAGGCATGTATATGCTCCATCCAGTCAACTATGAAATCGACGAGGTTCGTATAAAGGAGTGGAGTTCAAACGAAGTACTCTACAGTATTTTCGTCAAGAGCGCAACATTATCGCAGACGCTCCTACAGAGCACATGTGTAAGCATTGAATAGGACAAAATCGAATTGAAAAGAATTCTAGTAAGAAAGTAGCCGCCTTCATATTTTAAAATATCTAGTACAGGTACATGGGATTAACATTGTTATACTGGTGCTAAAATGTACAAATCTCAGTTCCCGAGAAGGTGGGTAACGAAAACGGAGATACTAAGGCCCTCGTAGTGACAACATAGTAGTCGAATAATTTCCAGTAAGAATCATGGTCACTGTAATTTCTAGTATATTCGTTATAATATCACTTTAATTTAGAGGCTTTCTGTGTGAAATTTCAAAATTTTGAGGAGGTATAGAGTTCATACCGCAACTGTACGGACGAAGAAGAACGTGTTGCAATCGAAAATTCCCTGAATTTAACGCCGTCTTCAATTGTACTCGAATCCAGAAGCAGAAGGCAAGATCGGCAAAATAGCCGGCCACGAAAAAAGAAAGCCTGAATGCCACAATGGGTATGTTTGCAGCACTAACAATACCAGGGCCCAGATGCTATCCCATAAATGCCTGCGCTTCCACGTCCAGATGCACAGTGGGCAAATAAACGTTTGTCCATGTCAGTGGCCATGTCAAATCGTTAAAATCCAGACATCGTGAAAAACACGATTGCCCATATGTATTTTGTATTTGATAGTAAAAGTTTCGGCTTGTGACGCTTGAAGATATCATTTCAAACTCGCAGTAAGAAATGGACAAAAATGACACTTTTAACTTTTAAAAACAACGATCCAGTTTGAAAGATCGATGGTGATTTCTAAATTACACGTTACAAATTACCTTCATCAGTAAGTGTTTGCACAGGAGGCTCAGTTGTCACATTTGCTAAAAAGAGAGATCGAAGTGAAAGGTTTTCAGACAGTAATGTGCCAAATTGATATAGATTTAAAGGGAAATGCCAACAAAAAAAATTATTTCTTGTTGGAAAGATATTTAAAATGATATATTACTGCAATTTATAGTTTCTTTAAAATTGGTTTGATTCTTAGGTTATTGTCATATAATATACACATTTATTATATATTCAAAGGCTAGTCTCGTTTCTGATTGGTTGAAAATAAATAAAAGCATTGCGCACTAAAATTTAATTATAACTAAAGAAACGTTACCCATTATATTGGTGCACCGTAGCTCACAACCATCTGAACAACACTTCTGGCCCGCTGGACATTGGTAATCCAAATAACATTCATCTTGCAGCTCCCAAAATTTTGGACAATCTTTTCCAATCGGATGAGGTGGACATTGTCCTGGCCTGCAATACACTTTTATGTCATTTGGCTTGGCTGGCGTTTCCTCTGTAAAATACATAAAACGTTATGTATCACAAAACGTGGATACACTGTATATGTAACAAAGCTATTTTAACACATTACGAATACATTACACATTACGAACGATAATTGAAACGGGGCTAAAATGATGCTCACATACTGTAATTTTCGCTAGTAAGGTTTAAAGCGCCCGTAACGGAAAATTTCTTAAAATCATAAAAAAAAACGTTACACAGGATTTATCATAAATTTTGGTGAAAGAATTTTTTTGAAATGGGACTAATAGATCCGAAGTTATGACCCGTCAAAGTATGGATAATCAATATTTTCTGTGTACCACTTGCTAGTTAGCGATAACGAGACTTCAACGTCATTCAGAACACTCTCGCGATTGGATTGTGCTACAACTCAATGGCGATATGAGCACTTGCGCTCACGTTTCGCTTCTGGAACAGAATCATTACAGCTACCTTGTCGTTGGTATTGTTACATCCAAAAACAACATATCTAGTTCGCATTCTCTACTGTACGTCGAAATTATAAAAACCCTTGTACTCTCGCCTTTTGATTGTGCCATAACCGTGTTGCCATTAAATAACTTTACAAACTCAAGTAACTACCTCGACCGTATACAAAACCGTGGTCGGAATCGAGGAATTCTTCACTGCCAGAGGTGTCACTCTCGTCGAACAGTAAATAAAATATTTGCCCGCAAATAGAATTTTTATAGATCTCTGTTGACTGGTTGGTGTATAGTTAATTAGGTCGTAAATTTTTGGTAACAGTGTAACAACATGAGGGGACTGGCGTCAATACATGAAAGGAAATTAAACACAGTGTTTCAGATTACTTCCGTCTGTCACGTGACTCCATGGTCAGCAACTCGTGCTTGACTGGACAAGGTCATCACTAGGGATTCATTGTTGGACATGCAAGACGTGTTTAATTTGTTTAATAAATCATTTTAATAAATGCGGCTATGGGTTAGATAGGTTTGTCTGCCCATAGCCAAATTACTCCAGCTAATGTGTCAATTATTCCTATAATCCTGCCCAGTAAACTGAGCTCGCTCAAACCATCTCCAAGCAAACTTTCTAACTCTGCTCCAGCAACTGAGAGATATAAAATAGTCATTTTTGGTTTGAACTCTACGACTTAAAAGTCGTAGAGTTCTACTTTGACGCGTCATAACTTCGGATCTATTACGCCGATTTCAAAATTTCTTTCATCAAAATTCATGATAAATCCTAAATGTTTTTTTAAGATTTTAAAAAATGTCCCGTTAGGAGCACTTTCACCGGAAAAGAGCCCGCTCTCCCCGGGCATTATAAACACCCTCTAATATTACCATACTGTAAATCAAATTAGCAAAAATGAATTATCAGGGAATAAAAAAAATATGGTTTAATGAGTTTAAAATAGTTGAAAGTTGAAGGACAAATATCTTCTCTTTACAGCAGTAAACTACGACCTCATCTTGACAACACTACTTCCTAGACCGCAACGTTATTAGTCGATCATTTATTAATATTTGTTTTGCTCACGAGTAAAATTAACAGCGAGACGGACGATGTTTGATGGCACCAGTCACTAAATTGCAGAAAGTGTGGCCCAGGGCCAGATACCTGTCGGCGGGTTGCTAACCGTTTTACACAAGATCTTTTAAAAGTGTCTATGCAGGCAAATGAAATTCAAGAGCACATTTCAAAACGAAATGCAAAATATTTCGTACAGAGAACGTCTGCTTCATGGTCTTTTTTGCTGGTAACGTTGCCAGAACTGACGTCATTTAAGGCTTTTTTTTGCCTTTTAATGCAAAAGAAAATTCATTTGCATGGCCTTCAAATATACCAGCCAAAAGACCATGAAGCCGAAGTTTTTTCCTGTGGAATATTTTGCATGTTCTTTAAAAATGTACTACACATAATAAATATACAGAATTTCTTTGGCTGCACAGGCACTTTAAAGATTTCCCCAAGTGGTGGTATCATCCTGAGGAATTTGTACGGAAGTATTATAAAGGAAGGTTGTTTGTTAAACTAATATTAGATTGGCGAGCAACGTCCTGGGCATTCTAGAAAGGATGATTTTGTTCAACTTGAAAGGAATCTTTTAGGTTGGATGATTCAATCAACAGTCTGAGTATCTAGACTCACATTAAAGGGGGGTTACAGTCGCTTCTGCGCATTGATTTTGCTCATAACAAAAGCGGGCTCCTGATGTAAACACTCTATAAATTTTGCATTTTAGGGGATTTTTTGGGGAAAAAATTCTGGTATATATTATCATTTTAGAGCATTTCGAAATAAACTAGTGATAGATATTAACTTAGTACATGATATTCTAGCCTCCTCCGCAGGCAACTCTTCAGTCTTTTACAGCAACAATTCGGCGATATTTACGGCCATTTTGAATAATTTG
>JAOTOK010046075.1:0-19191 GCA_025770025.1 Virgularia gustaviana
AAAAACATGTCTGAACTGTACTTAAAACGGCTGAAGGCATGCGCTAGGCTGCTTGTCTATCACGTCATCACGGAATCATTTGGGACTGTGGTCAGGGATCGGAAAATTCCGCCCGCTGTGCGGCCAATCAGATCGCAAGTAAGGTTAGGATTCCGCCCGCTGCTAAACAGCAAAAAAATAAATAACAATCTTCATAATTACGCTTAAAGAATATTAATTGATATAGGAAAGTTGACGAATGATATGTATATATGATATGTATATATAACCAACCCGAGGTTGGCAACCCCCGATAAGACGATTTGAACATACATAAACACAACCAACATTTTCTAAGAAAAATACAATGTTTGCAGTTTTAAAAAGAACACAGACATAAATGATTATAAGGGTGTCTCTGCCAACCTGCCCCGCAACATTTTCTGTCATGTCAAAAGCCCATAAATGTACAAAAGTTTGCGGGATTTTTACGAAATGTTCTGTGTAAGTAGCTATAAGGGATGCCATGCACCTACAAGGGCAAAAAATGTCGCAGGCAGGTTAGCAGAGACATCCTTGTTTATATTTATATTTATATTTTAGAAAACGTCGGTTATGTTTATGTATGTTCGGGAGTTGCCAACCTTGGGTAGATTATATATACATAGTCATACGTCAACTTTCCTATAACAATTAATATTCTTTAAGCGTAATTATGAAGATTGTTATATCTTTCATGCAGTTTTCGTGTATAAAATCATCTGCCTGTGGTCATTTTAGGTCGTTCGATTCCTCGTTTTAGTAAGTACGTTGGAATGTGAGCTGGCAGGCAAAATGGTCACTGACACACAAACACCCTGCCAAAGTAATAGCTCCCGTATGCCTACGGGCCTTTTGGTATAGAAAATTTCGTAACAGGTTTTGGTATTAAATACTCGGTATTCAGCCATAGAAATTAGGGATACATTGATGTGCAACTCAGAAACAATTTGCATGCAAACCCAATTCAAACACAAATTAAATGGGTAAGATAGATATTTTCTTTTTATAGGCTACCAAGCTGAAAAGGTAGGCCCGTTTGTTCTTATAAATAGCCAGAACTTCTTCTTTGCAATTTATGCAAACCAAGGCGATCTTGTGAACCGTTTTCTTGGACACAGAATGTCTCAAGTTGCACATCTATATGTATCCTTAATCTATGACTTGGCTTTCATTAGAACAGTTTTAAAATTGAGAGTCGAGCAGATAATGAAGTGAAGTCTGTTTATAGGTTGCAGACTGTTTCGAGCAAACCGCATAGCAAACGCAGAGCAAACTTTTAGACAGTTTTCACTCCAAACGCAGCGGTATAATGTGAGATTTGGCAGTTCGCCACGTTGCTTCTTTCGCCTTTAAATTAATCTTCAGACATTCTGAGCTTTTCCACAGCTTATACAAGTCGATTACAAGTGTAAAAATGTCTTTTACTTAAATATTCAAATTTATCCAATTTTTTATAATCATCAAACTCAGTAGATTAAACATCAGTGGGTTTACCAGCTGGCAATGAGCATGTGGAATGTTTTTGTTGTAGTTTTGCTGTGTGTTACATAATAATTATAGTGTCGTAACTGGGCGAACTTGGCCAAATGTATCCGTAAACAGGAAATTGGTCTCAGCTATGGTGAAATGCTATGTAACCATCCGAAGGTCAGCAACTTATTTATAAACATATTTGGCAGTGCACCACGTTTCTATCTCCTTTTGCTGAAAAGGAAATCATAGACAAACTGCCAAACATAGTTAACCCTTTTGTGGTCGTGGAGTTTCCCCATTGACGAGTGAAATCGTCTGGCGTTAGACAGAGACATTTATATAAAGTTGCACAAAAGCAATGATTGACCACTAAAGGGTTAAACGCAGGTCAAAACCCAAACCTCTTCAAAATGTCGTTAATTTTTGTCTATCAGATTAGTTATATAGCCATGTTCTATGGAACGCTTTTTGGTTCAGATGGTTCAGTTGAAGCTTATTCTATCGGTATAGTTAAATTACGACAGTATAGCAAAAAGACCATAAGCTGACAAGCAGTTTCCAATTGACATTGTAATTAACATCGCACATTCACAATCAGTAGTTTTGGGGTACCATATGTTTCAACCAGTGCTATATAAATTATTGCATGTGTTTAGGGTCCAGCAGGGTCCACATTGACGAGTAAAACCGTCTGGCGTGGGCCAGAGTAAAATCTATAGAGACCCTGTTGGTACCCAAAGGGTTAATTAAAGGGGTTAACCAACGTCATTGGATGAGAATATCTATATTTCTACAACATTAAACTAACTGAATTTCTTAAAAAACTCGTTACTCGATCGTTATCAATTCATTATTCATGAGGAAAAGACAGAAGAAAGAAACATGCTCCATTCACCAGGTGCCTTCACGTTGCTCGCCAGATTTACTTCTTTGTTTGAGAAGTATTACCTCCAACACGAGTCGAAGTACACGTTCGATTCTAGAACTTCAAAATACGTACAAGCTGTTAAAAAAACTCGGCTGCGCCCAATATTTCCACCCAGCTCGTTCGCATTTAGAAGTTTAGCATAATCTAGAACGCTTAATCAAGTGATATATACTCAGGCTAATGCTATATACCACAACTTTAAATACCTGATACTATTCTGCCTAGTCTGCCTTCTATCATGTCTCGAATGATTATAAACCATAGTTAAATACAGGAAGAGTTCAGAGGACACGAAAGATTTATGTCTATAGAGTACCCCTTAATTTGTTATGAGTACAAACAATGTTTAGCCGCTGCTGTGTCTGTATGTATTTTTTGAGGTGTGAATTACTGTGCTTGAATGAACAAACTACTGAAATGATATTTTAAGAACAAAAAAGCAAACATGAACGAGTGATTATTTTGAATATCTCATAATGAACCTCAATATCTTCACAGTCAGCTAGGCAAATATAAATACCGATATTTAATCATAGTCAAGGCCCACACTAGACCGCGTCAAATAAAGCGTTCCTTTCCTAACTAAAACTATGATTTCTTCATCCAGTTCGTCCAATATTGTCTTCAATAAATACTACTTCTTATGCCATTCTAAAAAAAGAAACCAATGGTGAGTATACTTCACTATGTAACATAAAGTACAAATGTGATATACAACCCAGCAATTGCTTTTTCTTAAGGCAGAAAATATTTGGTTGCTAAATATATATTATAGTATTGCCGGAATATTTTATTTTCATTCGTGCAATTTAAAGGGGCATGCACGTGTCACCAATTTGTGGGCAATAAAGTGAAAAATAATTATTCGCGACAGTCACAATTATTAATAACAAAATAGGGAAATAACAATACAAAAATGATGTAGAAGTATGGAAGGTGACAATTAGAAAAGAGTAAATGAAAATGATTATTCATAGGGTCATTATAAGTGTCATGCATCTTCACTTGATTTGATTATTGCCGTATAATCTAGAACAATTTTTACGCAAAAGCTTCGTGATCTGTGTTGTTTAGAAGCTAAAAGTTGTTGAGAATCATCCAAATAAATCTCCAAAGGGCCCATTCACAATATTTACTTTAAAATTATGATTTCAGGCAATGAATTTCCATACTTTAGATAAAAACAGTGACATTGTAAATTGTTATCTGTATAAATTACATATCGATAAAATAAAGCTGTAGTACAGCCTGATTTCGGACTCTGATTATTTAAATTAATTGTTTAGTATCGGTATTTTTTGTTTGTTTACCTATTTTTCAGCTTTTAGCAAGCTATTTAGCGCTCTTCCGGTAAAACGCTTGACTCTTAATTAGCTTTATCATGATTTATAACATATGCCTAATACGGTCGCTGATTGGCTAAGGAACGTTATGTGTTATTCCATACATGACCAATTAATTACTCATAATAACGTTTGAACGGCTTTGTCGAAGTTAAACACGTGTTTAGACTTCAGATAGAAAAACATCGAACCGTCATGTCTTCCTTGAATCAGGTTTTTTATTCAACAAGAACCTTGCGTCGTCAAGGGAATGCATCAAGACGAACATGCAATATTGGTGAAGAAAGTCAGGATAATGCAATGTTTATTATTTTTATCATATAAACATTGCCACCTGACGCCTACCACGCCCTCGGTTGATGCAATGCTTGTATAGTTACATAAGTTCAGAATAATAAACATGGAAGTACCAGCTTGTAAAGTCTGTGTCACATGGGCCAATTCGTTCAATTAGGCAACCTGTGTCACAATACTGTTTTAAAAGGATGTTCAACATCCAAGCTTTGAATAGACAATAATGGAGTTAAATTTCAATGAAGTTCCTGGCGCTTACCATGAATTGAGGAGGGGTTGTGAGACAGGTTGCATAAACAAACTGGTCCATGTGACACAAGCTTAATTCGCCATGGTAAACAATAATTAAACTCTGAACGTGATGATACACGAGACCGATATTTTTTGAGCTTTTGCATGAGAAATACGTAGCTATAGACGGGGTGTAACATGACATGCATAGAAAAAATATTATGTACATAAAACAATTGAATACATTGTATAAAATTGAGACAAAAGACAAATAATATGAGTTCAGGAGTTGCGTCAGAACTGTCGGGGTACCCGGCCTAGCCACCTGTCGGGGGGAATCTGACAAATGTCGGAGAAAAACCCCGCAGAAATAATATGTTTAATTTAATATGAATCTCCCTTATTCTGACAGATATTGTCTTATATACGTTGAACAAGATAAAATGTTTTACGAAGCCCAATACAAAATGTTAGACAGGTAATTTCATCAATGTTGGCGTGCTCTATGACTGCTGTATCTTGCAGGGGGTGAGATTTATATGCATGACAATATTGAATCATAACGTGCACTGGATACCGTACCCTGTTCCTATCATCGTCCATGATCCCTCGTATGCTCGATCTATTCGGCGCCAAGAAACAAACAGGAATAAAATTCACATAGGGAATAGCTCAGCCGTAACAGCATTCCATTCATTGCTGCATCAAAGACTGAGCCGTAGACAATCTTTGAAAAGTTGTAAAACCGCAATTTATCAAAAATTTAAAACTTGCAAATTTGCAAAAAAATAGGGCTTGGCCACGAGAAAATAATAGTTCAGCCACCCTGTTGGGGGGACCTTAGCCCCTGTGGCGGGGAATTCCTGATGTCACCCCTGTATGAGTTCGGTGACTGCCGCAGTCCGGTCAAAGTGATTCAAAAATAAATTATCGTCACTATTTGGGAACAATTGCGGAATATGTGATTGTTTGGGATTCCTGACTTTCTTTATCTCATCCCAGTGTTTTCCGGATCAATTAAAATCAGGTGACTTAATCGTCCATAACAACTAAATCTACATGTGTTAGACAGAATAAAATACCAACTATATATACTTAATAATACTCGTACAAGGCGCAAAATGAATTGAGGTAGGGGTTGTGAGACAGGTTGCATAAACAAACTGGTCCATGTGACACAAGCTTTATTCGCAATGGTAAACAATTAAACTCTGAACGTGATGATACACGAGACCGAGCTTTTGCATGAGAAATATGCATAGACGGGTTGTAACAATAAATATACTCCTGGAATTGACATGTACAAAAAAATATTATGCGCATAAAAAGCCAAAAAGACGAAAGGTGTAAGTTTGGTGATTGTCATAATCCGATCAAAAGACTAAATCCGATGGTACCTAAGTGCGAAAAAAGAGGAATGTGGTCGCTTTTTTGAGATTCGACTTTATTTATATTTGACTTATCCTATTCGAGTGTTAGATTTTTCCGGATCAGTAAAATCAGGGCGTGACTTACTCGTCCATCAATCAAATCTACATGAGTTTGACTGAATAAAATCCCAATTACTTAGCTACTACTACTACTGCTAGCTAGTACTACTAGTACATGAAGTGGAGGCAAGGTGTGGTGGTAGGAGCGGACTTTGATTAAACATATTCGTATTGCGCATGGCAATTCTTTTGCTTCATTCGATCTCCAGGTGATATCACAATGTTTTGTCTGCAATATAGTGCGTGCACGCTAGCCTACGAGTTAATTTAAATAGATTGATTGGTTGATTGATTAGATAATTGAGCAAAGGATGTTTTAGGTGCGTCACCACGGAGGCTGAAATTGCTAGTCTGATACACTTTTATAATGTCCACATGATTTAGAGTACTTCATAAAAGAGCCTACACTATTACATGTACAAAATCAAATTTATACTGAATTTGGAGCATAAACGTAACATATTTTGTAGCTATATTCTACAAATCTTAATTTCAAACACTGGATGATTGTGCTAGCTAAGCAAACGGGTAGCTTGTATGCAGCAGGGATAACAGCTGACATGCAGGCAAACTGTGTGCATAGCGCAACTGGAGACATTCCGCGCCTGTGTACTTTCGCCCCCAGGTCTATGCGCCCGCAAACACGTCCATCTACAGCCATAGGTGACCGTAAGTAATTCAACGAGTCATCTCCTCGATCAATCGACTTACCGGGTTCAGGTGGTCAGGATAAATATCCGTCCCGCGACCATGTTCTAAAGTTGTTCCGTGCCGCCCTCATTTCTTGGCTAGCGTTTCTTAGAGCGACGACATTTCTCTTGATGTATCTTTTCAGGTTCGCTTTTCCTTTCCTGCTCCGAACTATTCTGCGACTCGTGAATCGGAACCCGTTCGCGTATTGAGTCAGCAGGGCAGCTGTGCTCACGAGTAAGAAAATTAGAAGAAATCTTTTGTCCATAATATATTGTTATATTTCTTTCTTCTTGGTTTGCAGGTTGATACTTGCACTGTTGATGAAGGACTACACTGGTTCTGTTTCAGCCACAGCTCGGCTTTATATAGACCAGGAATGTTTCCTGTACGTAATCCTGATTGGCTGAGGGCCTATCGCACAGGCACGCGCAAAATCGGATGTGTCAGTGTTTGTATCTACAGTATCACGTTGGCCCTGGCTGCAGCTATGTACTTAGCAATTAGCTATAATGACGCGGCAACAACGACCGCCCAACAGTGGGCGGCAGCTTTAGACGGCACAAATCGGCTTGTATTTGGTCCAGAATTCATTCAAGTGGGGGCGCATTATCTTAACATAACCTTACAAAAACTGTTATACAAATTTAAGTGTGGACTGTTTCCGTTTTGGACGTGATGAGTACACCAAGTATTTGGGATATGAGTCACACAATAGTTTAGGAACGTCTTCTCAAATGATCTAATGATCTCCACCAAACACACATAGAAAAATACATACTGTATCATAAAATGTTACATTAATGGCAGCATGTTACATTTCTTTTTTCAATTTATCGTTGGCGTCTATGTTGATAAGCGTTTGTTAGCAGGTGTTTCCAATTTATGATTTTGTCAGACAGCGCAAGTCATCTTAGTAAAGAAAAATATCACTACTATTATTAATATTCAAAGCTTAGTAAATTAACTGTAGGTGTATACATGTAGAGACCTAGAGGTGGGTATGGCTATCGCCTGGTCGATTTTGAAGCACCAAACAATGCAAAGAAAGCTTGAATTTCATTTATTTAATAAACTCTCACCTTTGATTAACACTGACAGCTGGGATCCCTGTTGGTACTTTTACTAACACCAATTTACTTTTTATAGTTAATCCTAACGTTTGAACGTAAACTGACCATCTTAATTCCCGATTCCCAAAAAGGTATAATCATTATTTCCAATTATTAGTTACTTTTTAGTTTTAGACATGTGTGTGTTCCAAAAAATCACAAAGGAGGTGTAATACGTTTAATCGCGCGGATTATTCTAGAATGTCTTAGACTTAAGGCTTCTCCTTCAATTTTATCTGGAATGATCGATTGGATCAGAATAACTTTGAGTCGCACATTGATTAAACATGACTTCCGAAATGCCAATGGCGATCGCGTTGCTCGAGACCCATACTACAAATAACACTAAAATATTACAATTCCTATATTGAAACTTCAGTGAGCTACTAGGCAAAGAAATCTGAAATACTGAGTACTTCTTTTATGGGGTTTTCCTAAAGTGTTGCCCCTGCTAATTGTGTATACTCATTTAATGACAATATTTCTATAGTTGTGAAGCATGCGACAGAATTAAGGCGAAATATATACTGCACTTGCGTGTTGCGACCATATCCACCAAAGTCAAAATACTCCGGCAGTAAGACCTAACGCGAGTGGGTTGGCTGTCTCTGATTGTTTCTAAATACATTAAAGTAGCTAGGTCAAAATATGACGTGACGAAGCAGAGTATTTTTTAACCAACCTTGCATTGAGACGCTTGAGGATGAATACTGAACTCATCAATATTTTAACAATTACTCGTCAATATTCTAAGAAGGAAATATATAGATGTCAAAGTTTGCTGTATTTGACACCAATCTCATTCTGATTTCTGAATACTCAGAAAATTGTATCCATGTTTGGACAGCGGGCAAACCTTATCTGTGGTGATCGTTCTCATATATGTCGGTTTTGAATTCACACGACAGGAAGTATGATAGTACAGCATCTCCTATTTATGACTATAATGATAGATCAATGAAATAATGCGGTATCACATTTTGCATGCTGCGTATTTGAGGCATTCAGGTTTGTTTGATAGAAAATCAAAAAATTGTCATTATAGTTATGAAATAATTACATGGCATAATTATAGCTTATCACGAAAGGCTTAAGAAAAATCTAAGAAGACAATTACTTTAACTGACATTACTGTGAGTTCTAACTAAATCGATATATCCTCTTAGATACAAGATTCGCCAGAATTACGTCGGACGTGTAGAATCTTATAAATATAATAGCTACATGTTTTTGTGCAATATGCATGATACTTATCAAAATTGAATTAGAAATACGTGACCCTATAACACAGCTGTGACAACATTACACAAATTACAAGGTACTCCATTTCAAATGATCTTGAATATATACTGTTCGAATATATAACACTGTATGAAATGCTTCGTCCTACTATAAGATATGAATGGTTTCATAAAATTAACGTTTTGATGGGGTGACACGTCTTCATTTCATTGTTCCTATTTCACATCATGTAGCTATGCTAAAAGGAAGTTGAAACGCCCAGCGTTAGGGAGCGTAAATTACCAAAAATGGCATAGGGAAGAGATTGAGGCGTTTTATGAAAATTGTGGGAGGATTTTCCTCGACAACTCAAGAGCTTGTTGTCAGACAAACTGGAATATTTTTAAGTGTTAAAAGCATTTCCCCATATCGTTTCCCACCATGACGACGGGGGAAATGCATGACTGAAGAGAATAATACAATTTTACTTGACCAGAAAGTACATTTATCAAGGAAGGTTAAAGTTAGATAAAGTCTTACTAACTGTTGTCAATTGAGAAAACTCCGGTTAGTTGTCATATTGTGCGGTGTTTGCCGATAACCGTTATTCATTTCTTTTTTAAAAAGGGTGTGTCTTCATAACTAGCATGACACATCAGAGAATTTGTCGTTTATCAATAAATTATTTCGCTATTCTAGCATCAAATATTCATTATAATAACTTTAGCGGGTATTGTGTTGCTTTTTGCCGTCTACTGAAACGATAAAGCTACCGGGCTAAAATACATTTTAGTCCACCTGTCGTAGCCGACGGCGTTTAGTTTCGACAGCATCGTGCCGACTTTGCATTTAATTCGTTTTAAAGCCCTTCAAAGTTATTATAATAGTATCTCGCTTCGGTCGGGCTAAAATGAGTTTGAGTCGAGCCAAAAACATATTTACACCCGCGAACATCAACTCTATTTTTATATTTCCGCGGATATGATTTGACCAAGTCTATTGTTTGTGACGACTATAAATTAATAAAGTTTAAAATAACCTACCTATAGCAGTTATACTCTGTTTAGAATCGCGAGACAACTTGTTCAGATATAGTCACTCAATGGGTCGAAAATATGGACAATGGGAAAGTCATGATTTCCAATATTGTTTCCCAATTACAATGTTTAATTAGATTTTAAATTTAATGTACATATCCTGTACAACTCTGCTCGACTGACGTACTCTGATTGACGCCATTTCGCGTCTTAATAAAACTATCTTCGAAATTATTCCATTTTATTATATGTCTGCAGGGCTTCTAAATTTCTGCATGCAGTCCTTAGCGACAGTACAGTAGTGGGAGAGACGAGCATACAAACGCGTCCTAATAACAGTCCTGATAAGTTATGTCAACTGACCCACGTGCATATCTGCAAGGATTTTTTTTGTTTTACCGGTTGACTGAATACATATTACAGTAACTGATAGTGGTATAGACACACTGACATAGTAGAACTAGCATGATAGACTAGAAGGCTTTGAAAACTTAACCTTTTAGTTTTCCTTCATGCATAAACCATGCTTACACTTTCTAACAGTGACATATAAATAATTATATAATTTAATCACCGTATTAAGAAAATGCGAGCAACGTTATCAAGTTTGTTTAAAGAGACAATGTCACGGAAGCAAACATTGAACTGCTAGCCATCAATCAAGTTGGCAATGAAATACACGTTGATAGTCCTATTACTGAAGAAAACGTATTTCATTTTGATGAAGGATTATAAATACCGATTACATGTATAACCTAATTATGTAAAATTGTCCTTCTTAAAAAAGCTGTTGATCTTGGCCATGCCATATGTGAGCAAAATACATTTATTTAGCTTTTCTATCGAAAATTGCTTTCTTTCTTCCATGTTTACATAAATTTACATCTATGCAGGGGAAGGTAACGAATCTTCAAAATAATCGTAATTTTCTGTAGACTGCGCACTTCATTTATCTCGTTTTCAAGCCCTAGGTTATAGAATGTCTAGTAACTGTTTTTATAAATAGTAGTATCGTCAGATATAACTCTTATTTAGGAGCTACACATGGATAAGGAAAAAGTGGCACAAGTAAAAAAACACAATATGCAGGTGAAAATTACTATCAGTTTGGCTAACGAACGAGCGAGAAAAATCTGTTTAACATCAGATATCACAAAGAGCCAATCACATTTCAGTTTGGAAAATCTACGCGTACTTTTTGTGTATTTTGCGTGCGGTTTTTACTATGCTTGTTTACTTTCCAGTCCGACATGTCTCCAAGATATACACATGCAAGCAATGGTTACAACAGATTCTCCGAGGGTGAAAGCAAGCGGCGGTCTGGTGTCTTCTAGATAAAAAATTACCACCTTCGTGCTTGAGTTTTCCTTCCCAGACTACAACGTAAACTACCTGTTATTGGATATATTTATCCGTGAGTGCTATCTTGCACTCTATCCAATTGTTGGATACTGCATTAGCCATTAATATAGTAGTGTACAGTACTGAAATTTTGCTAGCTAAATTTCAAACTATACCAAACCTTATATACTAAACATTTTAATAAGCGAAGGCCCTTTTATCGTGGGACCGCTGTATTTGTCCTCTCTTAACGAGAGCTTTCGATCAAAACGCAATTAATGTTATATGACTGATATACTGCATGACTGTTCTGACTAAATCAGATTTGCTCTGCCATACTTCATCTCATGACAGATTTGCTTCTCATACGCTATTCTCTGTTTCTTTTTCCAAGTATTGATTTTCTAATCTAATTGTTTCTCTACATTCTAGCCTATTTTTCATGTAGAAAAAAATGCGCATTTGCATAGAAGACTGTAAGTACTAAGTTGTTCCCTATACTTAGTACACTTATATAGCCATGTTTTAGGTTTATACATTGCTTAACTTATGTTGTAACACAAACCACTTATAATGTCTTTATGGGATCATTCAGTCCTGTCGACCCATCTACATTTGTAGTCACTATTTTACATGTAAACTATTACCTATTTTTATAGTTGTTGAGATAACTATAAATTAAATCAAATTAAATTAAATTAAATTAAACTAAATTAAAGTACCGCATCTGGCAGTTCATCAACATTGTCTTTGTCTTTCACAACTTCCTACTGTTACCACAACTATATATAATTTCATCAAGTACTTCTGCTCAAAAGATCAACGATATTATTATCCGTGGCTTCGCACTTCAATCTGCCTACGCAAAATGACAGCAATGTTTTCTGCCATTTAGCCTCACATCGCTGTCCATAAAATAATAAAATTATAATAAAATTATATTAAATAAAATAATAATAAATTAATTATACAGTTTCGTAAGGGATTTTTTCGTGAGCTTATATACGAGTGGGCTTATTATTATACAGGGGCTTATGTACGGGGGCTTATAAACGGGTGACATTTTGTCTTTGCTTTACCGTTCATTGTAAGTATATAGTACAAACGTAAAACCAATAAGAAACACCCAGAAGATTCATAGGTTCTCAATTAGGGGGTAGCCTATTCAGTATACGGGTTGAATTATCAATTATTTACTCTCAGTCTCATTTTTAGACTCTTTGGATTTGTACAAATCGACTCAGAGCTTGAGCAGATTTTATCATGATTGATTGAGTGTATTCAGAGAGTTCAGCTTCAAGTTTGATTCAAGATAGTTCACAAGCATACAGTATAGCTAATAAGCCAGTTTGACTCAAAAGCAACTCTGAATTTGCACTCAATGAGAAGGGCCGACCGTTTCAGAATTACTCGACATATTTCATTGTATGCCTACTGCTTTCCGCGTATGCAAATGTTTGTAAGGTGACCGTAAAGATGGTATAAGAAAAAAAGCTCGTGACAGGAAACACGGAAAAAAGGACGGATACCATTTTTCACGACGGTTCATCTACGATGACCCGACGAATAATTTTTGCTTAAATTGGCAAAAATACAAGAAAATTTGCCATATGCATGAACGTGAGGATAGACTAATTTACTTTGCGGGGATCCCCTCTCAGCTCCGGAAGTCTAAACATTCATTATTTAACAACCAAATATTTGAGAGTTGTGGTCGTATATTTTGTCAAGTCATTGACCTTCCCACGATACAAAGTATGGTGACCGGCCGTCACTCAAACCATTTCAAACCGATGTTTTTCATATTAACAACATGAGCATGTGGCATGCATGGCTACATCGCTTTTGAAGAAAGAATATTTTGTTTTTCTATAGTAATACTGCAGTATACCACTAAGTATTTTGGTAAAAAATAACAAATAATAACCAACTACCGGCACGCAGTTATAATATGAAAAAGAGATTTATAGCAAAAGCCCATCTTATAGAGAGTATAAACAAATAGCCATAAGAAACAAGAATGTTTGTTGACGTTTCGTCCAAATATCATGATTTATATCGGGTACGGTAGCTACTATCTCTTTAACTAACAAAAGTGGTGTCGCGCGTTTCAAGAAAACGTCAATATTTCTTTCTTTAATAGGGTTATATATTTATCCACTATAAACTGGGCTTTAATATTTATTATACGCGTACGATTCCCGCCTGGCAACTAGACAAAAATACTTCTAGTTCTAATTTATTTTATTTTCACAAACACGTTTTTAAAGTTTTCTCATGTATCAAAACTTCCTATTAATAAAATCACCATTGAAACAATAACTAGATGAGTTTTTATTCTAGATATATTTCAACAAAATATCACCTTTATGAAACGATATAATAAATGAAAATAGAATGATGTATTACGGCATGCAGTATAACAATTTTATAATATACCTACGGATAGCGACCTAAAAAGCTGAACCTATCGAAAATGTTTTTAAATCAAACGGTATCTTCAACGTCATTCTGTTCTTGAGTAGATATTTTTGAGAACACCGAGCATGTAGAAATATATTAAATTTTATTTCAAAAATTGTGTTTTCACCCCGACCCAAAGGAATCAGTTGAAACCTGGCATCTTGTTTAAACCCATGCATGCATGCTTGATGTCGGAGAAATAAACTTTGTAAAACGTTCTCATCTCTGGTGATGGCGTTAGTCTGACGTTGCTCAAATCTTTGATTATTTGATGAAATTCAAATATTCTTACCGTGCAAAGCAGTGTATTAAAAAAAACAGTTTTATTATTATAAACATTATTCACTATGCAACCAAACCTCCAAACTACGTCATACTTTATTCAAATGGTACTTATACGTTATTCTGCAGCGTAACGTCATGGAGGAGGCTAACTTTCGCGCAAGAAGTTACACAGAAACGTATTTTACATCCTAATTATACGCCTTTTCTCGTTCAATAATTATAGGTAGCTATACCTGAAATACTTTTATTACATACATCTATAACTCTTCAGTCTAACGTCAAAGCGGGGAAAGCTATACCTCTCATGCAACACTGAAGCTACACAGAAATATTTTCAACGTATTTCGCATTCTCTAACGCATTCCCTCGTTTGATAATTAGGTAGTTTAGGACAATTAATAAAAAGAGAACAAACAGTCTTTCTTTGTTTGGTATAAGGGTATGTGCCATTTTATCACAATTGGTATTCGGATTGCCTGAAATTTCCTGACATAAATTTGGATGATGAATGAAAGGAATACACTAACTTTGACATCATATATTTATATAGAATATACAAGAAATATGCAGATTTATTATATAGGGAGTGTATGAGGCTCATAAATCACGGAAAGTGAAGGCGTCCAGTAAACTGCCAAAGTCTGAAAATTATGTGGCTGGCGAGGGGAGCAAAAGCCCTGTACAATCAGAAAGGAAGGTTAAGGCTATAGTATACTGATGGTTGGTTGCATCAACACTGCATTGTAAAGGTTATAATTGAATGAGATTCTTTCATCTTTTTAAAATAAAACGAGACTGCACGAAGACCTCGAAACCAAACGGGATATTCTAAACACTGAATTCCCAATACGATATCCATGACAGAAATGTCTCAACATTTATTTCAAATACCTATAATACATGCGGACAGTGCCATGAGATTGCAGAGGAGTACAAGTTTTTCGTACAAACCCTATCCAAGCTAAATAAACAGTATACAAAGTAATATAACCACTTAGATGCATACAAAGCAATTTACCAAATATACAAATAGAAATGCTTCTTTTTCTTTATTAATTTTCGAACACGTCTAACCATTGTCGAGCAAATATCATTGACGGTTTTTAACTAGTTAAATAATCCCTGCATGGCCGCGCTTCTTCTATATATTCTTCCGTATATTGGTGAGAACGGAAGCTACGGCCCATGCCACAACACACGCTGGATGATGGGTATGAATTTACACCATGTCATATGCTATAACAACCTACTAGGACCGATTTCCGGCTAGATATTTGGCATAGACGTAACTTGGTTTGCAAATGTCTAAAGGCGACTTCCATGAAAACAAATTATCAAATAAACATATATCACAAGCTGGGTTTACACCTTAATTCCGGATACCGGTCTCGCATGCATTTGGTGGTTCCGACTGTATACAGGGTGTATCAAAAAACACGGAGCCCTCCTAGAAATTGCAATATCTTTATCAAAATAATTGTTTATAGTTTCGAATTGGTCTCGTTTTAAAGCTTATTTATTCCTCTTTCTTACGAATTATCCCACATAAGCGGTCAGTTTTAGATGCCCAAGACAAATGTTCGATTTTAAGTGGCCGGTATAAGGATGGTAACAAAGCAGTCCCGGATCAAAAATCGAAAGTGCTCATACATCTCAGACCCTTTTTCCTGCGAAGATTTACTGCGCAGCATTGGGCTATCGCTCAAGTTCCGCGGTTGTCTATTGTACAAGTGGATCAAAATTCCACTCTTCTTGGCTGGGAATTAAGCCAACGACCTCCAGATTACTAATATAGTGAAACATCCCACCAATTATTAGGCTTAAGGGCAGCTTGTGAATGACAGATAGGAAGTTTAGTTTAGAACAAATCCCTCATTTGTTAATAACTATAATTACACTTCAACGAAAATTGCAACTTTCTGATACTTAAAATGGTTATGAAAATGATACAGAATCAAAACATTGAATTCATCCGATTTTTATGGATACCGTTAAGTTGTCATGAAAACATGGGCATTGTCACAGATTTTCTATTCGAAATGCCTTTTTAATGCCCAGATTGCAAACTTGGAACTAAATCTTGTAAGTGGATTCTCTTAGGTTATTTGAGACACATATCTACGAGCAAGCTGGAGACATATTCAGCAAGTTTGAACTTCCAATCATCATTTAAGGCGATGATTTCGTATAAATTGATGTACAATGTACGCTCCAAAACCGCCAACAAATAAGCAAGATGGTATCTACAACCCGGTCCACTAATCTTGACCGGTGACAATTCTCTACACGTTCTTTTATATTTGTTTTTACTTTATTTTATCCTGCCAGTCATGATTTTCCAGTTTTATTCAAGTTTTGCGAATAAAAAGTCCTCTCCATTACCAATTGACTCTATATAGTTCAGTTGGTCTCGCGAAGATTCGAATTCAAATTCCGGTCGAGACAAATTTTAGCTACAAGTTAACTTACTTTCACTCAGTGTCAGAATAGTTACTTTCTGTTATTATGGTTAAAAAACCGGACTTCTCGACATAGACGCGCATATTTACGAACGTTTGAGGTGAACACACTCTTCTTTTATTAGCGTCGTTTTTCAAAAAAAATTATACGAATTATGGAATACTGAAAATAATGGAAAGAAGGGTACACAATATATGGGAATTATCCAGAGGTCAAGAAAAAAGGCAAGATGTAACACATGGTACGTAATGAAAATAAACGAAAGTTTGGTGGAACAAGTAATTCCTGGGAAACCTAATATAAGAATATTGATGTGCCATGAAATAGAATTTACAATAACGGTGTCTGGAAACAGTGATGAAACATAATGCAGCTAGCTAGATACTCAAAAAGACACAAAAAATTGCTTATAGCTATATTAGCTAGTTGTATAGCATGATATTCATAATATGTCTAAAAAGTGATTTGTTTCTTTTTTTCTTGCATTATTTAAAAAAAATCCTTGTTGGAAAGAACATAAATGGTCTTTCCAATTAGGCTTTTCAGTTGAGTGAAATCTTGATATATTATCTTTTAGTAGCTACAATTTCATCAGTAAACAATATTTTTCGGGCGTTTTGATTGGTCCCTTCTCCCGCAATTAAATATTCAAAATGGCTTACCAATGCTGTGAAAAGCTATCAGGGATTAATTCAAGAAATCATTAGAGGTACCTATAATAATATATCAGAAATGAAAAAAAACAAATTGCTAAAACGCAATCTTAGGCAATATTTTTCAACTATAATTACTTTTACAAGATATTTTTAAAAATTCATCAAACGAACAACTATAGCTCATTTAGTCTGGAAAATAACAAGTTACTATAGAGCGTTTTCACAAATCAATTTGCATTTCATTATTTGCTCTGTTGAGCATCGGAACTTTGAAGTGGACACCAACATGGCGGCCATGAGCGTGTCGGCACTTTGAAGTGGGACACCAACATGGCGGCCATGACGTCACGTGAAAACGCTGTATAAGGTTAGTCTTGAAAGAATGAAAAAGAATTAAAAGGTCAGTTTCTGTGTCGAATAAAAAAAAAAGTTTCTTAGCTACTTTATACACGATTGCATGGTTAGCCTGCATGACTACAATTACAACCATGTATAATACAAAATAACCTGTATGCACATGCTGCTAGTCTATCATTTCAATTCATTAACATTTAACAATTATAAATTAATATTCGTCACCGTGTCGCTCGATAGTGGTGCAAATTTCCTACATTCACCCGCTTGAATAATAATTGTATAATTTCGTTATATACCACTATTTTCTATGCATTATGCGATATTGCAAGCTTGTGACTCGTTTTCAAAAAATCTAAACTATTAAACTACCACTGGAAACACTAATGGTTAATCAAGTATCAACTAAGACAACTTAAACACACAAACTTTAAGAACAAAAACAAGAACATGCAAAGACGAGACCGGGAACAAGAACGAGAACAAGATCTGATAATGCATTAATGATAAGACTAAAATAATCGCTAACTATAATAATTGCCATAAGTTAAACCAACTATTTATGAGGAACTGATGCAAAGAAACGGTCATGGAAGATTGTTTACACGAAATGCGATGTTGTTAATTCTAAGGATGTCACTTGCTGTTTCTAGACCATATTGCTCCTGGTACGTACCTTAATTTGTTGTATTTCATCACCCGTATTGTAAAAATTATTGTGTATTTACTAATGTTAAGGGTAACCGGTTTTTGTGTTCGCTCTCGAAGAGATCGAACACTATGTCGTCGTCGTGTAACTATCTAACTATGTCACTATGTATACTTGTTTGATCCATGACGTTTACGAAGATGTAACGAATATGCGGCGACCGAGGTCGACACGCACGGCCCACGCGCGCTACGTTGCGTGACTTGCTCCTAGCCGCCATCTTTAATCTTTGATATCGTGAATGCTTTCGACACTATTTTCTTGTCAACCGTCGTGTTTACACTGAACGTATGGCCGATCTGGGACGTTATATGCGTAGGATTAAAACTAAGAGCTCCAAAGAATCGCATAGTTAGCTTTCTGGTACCACGACATTGGTTTTTGGATCAAGTTGAAGATTTTTATTACAGCAAAATTTTATCCAGTTGCAGATTGTTTACACTTCACAGGTTATTTACCTTACAGCTTAATACTAAACATTGTTAACAGTTACAACCAGATCAGGTTGGAGTTTAAACTATTACCTACCTTAATCCAACTGGAGATTTATTTATAGTTTAATCATGGCAGCATATTGTTATTGTATGTTTAGAGATTTTAAATAATACATATAGTTTCTAGGAGACTGTAGTTTGAAATTGCTGCAGTTACATGTAACTTACTTAACTTAATGAAAATCTTACCCTCTCTCTGATAAGTCTGATTGCTAACCGTTACTACCTAAATCCACTTGAAGATTGTTAACAGTTTATATCTGAATGAGCTAAAGAGTTACACCTTATCCACATGGGACACCAAATATAATAATCCTATCATCCTTTTCAGTCAGAATAGATATATAGCTGATATATATCTAAGTAATACTCTTTGGGTATGTTATGCAATGCAGTCTGCACAAGGCTGGCCATAGTAAATGTTGCATAATACCTTGAGGTTGTGTCATGACATTCATATTGGGGGAAGGGGTACACACAGTATGGCCTAAAAATAATTATCATGTGTCCCGTTTTGATGATTTTATTTGATGTCATGGTGAGACCATCCACAGGCAATGGTAGAATGCAATTTTACCACAGCCATCTT
>JAOTOK010046186.1:6839-19189 GCA_025770025.1 Virgularia gustaviana
CGACCCGACAGCCAGGGATATAAACGACAGTGATCAAAAAGGTAAAGCTCGAACACGGACCGTGCATGGGGCCTCACTGTCACCGACGGAAATAATTCTGTATGGCAAACAATTTGCTTGAAAAATTTCGCCGTGAGTCAGCCTCTCTTATGTAATTTTTGGGTATATTTAAAATAGCGGTGTCGTGCCTGCCTTCACTAGGCTTTTGCATTGCAACCTTGTAATATAATGACGGAGATATAATTGGTGTGATATAATTATTATAATGACTGATATAAATGGTGTGATATAATTCACTTTTGGTACGCGCGTGTACAAAATTCCGCCGATAAGTCCTCGTGCTGACAGACGCACATTAATCGGTTTCGGTGTCATCAACCACTCAAGCTAAAGCGAGCTAGCTCACGCGTCATACTCGAGTTGCTATATACCCTGACCACCTGTCTACATGCGATATTTGCATCTCATGCATTATAATTAGCCAATGCAATTGAATTAGTGGAACGCCAGTATAAGGAATTGGAACAATACGTACATCGTAAGCCACACTATAACAACCCACCAGGCCTTCGTTCAAATTATACCCACGTTAGATTTGAGTGTAAATGGCTACCACAATAAGTTAACCTTTCTTGATATGTTATAGTATTGCGAGTGCCGATACATATGCTCAACTGTTTCTTTAAAAATGTGTTGTATCAAAGAGATTAAGAGAGACAACTTGTTTGCAGTGCAAAGAAGACTACTAATGGAAAAATCTCGCAGTCGTATTTTATACTATATAGTGCATGCATACAAACAAATTGTCGCGTTAAAGTTGCACAGATTACTTTTTCAAATTTGTGACCTAATACTGTAAAGTACAAGTGAGAGCTCCAAAGACGATTTTCATTCTCATTATTCGTGATGTAGACTACCAGCTAGTCAAAATACAGAAATCTTGTTATTCAAATACCATCTTTGTAGTGGAACTACTTGTTACTGTTTAAATACCATTTCTCTCTTACGCGCAACACGAAACATGATGTGTTGATGTTTTGTAAATGCTTTACAATTCTTTCCTGTATGGCATGTGTAGACATTTAAAACGATAAGCTGGTGCACTAAGCTCCGCTCTTTGCTCACTTACCGCGTAAGCGTCCTCAATATTAACCGTTTGACCAGTTTCAGCCGCATACCCAACGATGCCTTTGCCCCATGGTACCCGGATTTCAATGCCACTTGATTTAGTAGTTGACCTAAGACAAATTGGGTGAACATCGAAAAGTTCCGATACCAACGTTCGTCGACCTTTCGGACCCTCAACAAGAAATAACGAGCAACGGTCGGCGTTGGTTAGTATGCCAATATTCACGAGAATATTGTAGCTAAGCGTTTTAATATCCAGATTATTAGCTATGTCTTTAATAATTTCGTAAAAAAAGTCTTCCTCGTTGCTGTGCTTCAAAGTTAGTTTCATGCCCTGATCAAGCGTCTTGCCACTAGGTAACTTTATTCTGGACTCGATAAGCGACCCAAGCTGGGCCATCGATCCGGGACGCTGTTTAGCCGGCGTCGCCTCCGCTTCCTCATGTTTTGAATTAGCGACGGAGTTTGTCAACAATAACGATGCGCTCGATTGATCACCACCACCTATTTTTTCTCCGGATTCTTTCGTAGTCGTAGAATGCGGTTGACCACTGATCGAATGATTTCTCTTCAGTCGCAAACGTTGCTTTAAGTCCTTGCTAATGCCTGGCTCAGAGAACCGACGTGCTTGCGTTCGTGAAGGGAATTTCACGATGTCTTCTTCGTGAAATAATTCGCTGTCATCGGAGAACCAATCCTCTTCGAGAGGCTCGTCATCTTGTTGTGTATTTGTGTTGTTGTTAAACACGTCCTCGTCCATGTAAGCATTAGCCACAATCGAAATACCGTTTTCCTTACAAATAATTTCATTTGCGTAGATCCACTTGAGAACGAACTCTACGGTGGCTTTCCGGTGGAAGTATTCATCTCTCCATTGCGTGTTTTCCTCAAGCCAACTTTCCACTTGCTCACAGGTGAGAGCCATCAGTGACGGCGACGAGCTAACTCGCCCTCGCTAGGCAACTACACTCAGGCTTGTTTGATCTGTACTACGCCGTGATGCCTCCAAGGCGACATCGAACCGTTTAAAGCTCAGACGGTCTAGAAGAGAACAAGATACGCATGTCATTATAATTAATAAAACCAAACGCTCGACAGTGATAGGACAATACCAGATTGTCAATGACATTACACGCTCGTGACTCTATGTGTATATGAACATGGTAAATAAAAAGAATGCCGCGTAGATATGAATACCATGTTTGACAAGGTAACAACGAAAATCACTTAAAAATTAAAGGTGGACGTAAGTACCACTGCAACAGCAGCTATATATTCCTGTCTAGAAGCTAAGATCCATTTTCTCGGCTGCATTATATTACTATAATTACAACCGTTATTGTTATGAAAAAACAGGTATAATGTTCAATTAACCGTTTAAAAAGTATGCTATCACGTTGAAAATTGTGTCGGTAACATACTAATGTGTTAAAGCACGGATAGGAAAAATAATCTGTATCATGTATTAACTCTTTGTCGACGAGGCCTTATCCGTTGACGACTACTGAAAATCGTCTGGCGTTAGCCAGAGTAAAGTACTAAAGACTGCTGGTTGCTGTCAAAGCCAAAGGGTTATTAATACGATAGTTTTTAGCCCTTTATACACGAGGCCTTTCCCTTTGACGAGTAAAATCGCCTGTCGTTAGCCAGAGTAAAGTAATAAAGACTGCTGGTTGCCATGTCAAAAGACAAAAGGGTTAATGAATAATGATCGCAGGCAAAATTACAGCTTTTTGCCTATACCCGAAACATACATAGTCACGACAGCCAACTGCATGGTTCGTCCGTGTACCAAATACGACCTCAACAAGCCTGCTACAGTTTATCTTGGAACAAGACCTCCTCCCGTAGCATAGATCAGAATTATATAGCTGGTTATATTAAAAAAATAGTATAAAAATAGCCTCTGGCACATCGTTATTTAATGAACTTAAAACTTGTTTTGAAAACAAGAAAAAAATGAACATAAAAAATGTTAATAACAAGCTTTCAAGTAGCGTAATTATATTGTGGATTGACTCCACAAATAAAGAAGGGGCGACCCAACTAGTCCCCAACCAGGAGGACATTAACCCTTTATCTACCGACGGGACTAAAACAACCTATTAGCCCAGATTGTATTTACGAATTATTTCCTTTCAACATGGACGCCATGACAACCGAAATTCACGGCTAGTTTACATTGCTTACATGAATGAGATAAGCGCTGCCAGGTAAAAATATTTCAAACGCGGTGAAGTGCTCCATGGTAAATAAAAGTCGGTACTTGTTTGAATAGGAAATATGCATTCATACACGTGCATGACTTTGAAAAAGGTTTAGTGCGGCCTTTAGTTCATGGTTATAAAAACACAGGAGTTGATACGAGTACATGCGAGTAGATATGGGTATCTATACGAATACATATATACGGGTACATACGAGTACATATACGGGCCGTACCCACAGTGAATACCAATACGCCAGTAGCATTGGGGGTAACCTAAGACTTGACACAATTAATCAGTTTACCCAACTGATTGTGCATGTAGTTGGTGATTCAAATCCCCGCAAAGTACCCAATGCTTTGACTCGACAAAAGTTCAACGGTTTTATTGATGTACGTTGCCGTTGGCGTACAGTACGATGACAAGATTGAATAATGCTGTCTCGTTTACACGTGTTTGACTTCTATCGGACTAGTTTAGAAAAACTTGCAACATATACCGCCAATGCAAGGATATGAGAATCATGTACGGATACTCCTTTATTAAATGATGGCTTGAATAATGTTATTTTCTTGTGTTAAAGAGGCGCCACTTTCGGTCAGTGAACTCTATAAGGAGAATGGAACGATAACCGAAGGGGGGGGAGGGTTGAAGCCAAAATTGCAGTTTTTTTGCAGGTACGAAGCCACCGGAAATTTAGTTTTTTTGCGTTTTGAAGCTTTTGGAAAGCACTATCTGGTGTGTAAGTTTAAAAACACTGGCTCAAACGGAACTCTTTCGAAATATCAACAATAATTTCCGTATAATCAATTTAATAATGTCAGTGTTTTGTGGCTATTTTTGATTGTTTTTGCATTTTTAAAACACTTTTCTTTTAGCTCTGGAATGACACCACAAATAGAGATTTGCAAGAGCAGCTTTAGTCTGGTATATAGACAAACGTTCAGGGTTATGTAGTTCTGCTCAAAACGCAGAAAAACTATTTTGGCTTCAAGCAGCTTGAGGCACGTTTATATGCAGTTAGCGTTCCAGTCTACTTATAGAGTTCAATGCTTTCGCCGCTTTCCTCAAATACATAACCCCCGCTTACTTGGGGAGCGCGATCGCAGCAATAAAAATACGTCACTATACTTATTATTATTTCAATAAAACGTCTCATAAAGATGTTAATCAGGTGTATCATATACAATATTTAACGAGGAAACCGTCTGCTGACCTCTCGACTGACAAAAACAAATAATATTTCACTCACAAGATCGGTCCCGCAGTTTTGTCACAATACACAGACCTGTTAAAAAATCAACTGCGCTGATCTGTAATTATATATTTATAGTATATCTATAAATTCATTTATTAGACCAGCTGATGAAAGCGTTGACAATAAAATGTAAGTAACCGCGCAGATAAGAGTTACTCTATTAGTTGCCGTGAAAACATAATACTAAAAGCAATTCGTAAATTGTCGGTGTCACGTTTCTCAGGTTATGGTTAACCAAGCAGCAGTGGGTACATATATTAGTGTCATACTGATTAGTCTAAGTAGTGCAAATTAGTTCCGGCGAGTGCGGTTTCTACACAACTTCGAGTTTCCCCGAGCAGAAGCCTGATTAGTTTAACCATGGGTTACTGAAGAATTCAGAATTGATTCATAGATTTTGGGCGTTTGCTTGATGGAAGATAATTGTTTTTTAACAAAACAATATTGAATTGTTTGAAGTATTAAGAAGTGAATTTTGAGCAAGAAATATTAATCGCAACATAGTAAAATAAAACAGTGGGTTAACATTTTTACCCTTGGGCTGAGATGTTCAAAAGCGGGTTAGCGCTGACCCAGGGTTAAAAGTTAACCCACTGTTTTAATTCACTGTGTTAGGATCAATGATTTTCATTTAAAATTCATTTCATAACACTTCAAGTAAGTCAGAACAGTTCTGTTAAGAAGCCACCAAGTTTCAACCAGCAGCCACCCAGAATTGGGATCTCAATTTTTCACTAAACCAGAATTAAGCTAACCGAGCTTTGAAGAACTGGCTCCAGGTTAGCACTAACCCATATTTGAGCAACTCAGCCCTGTGAGCAAAAGTGTAAACACAGGAAAAAATTTTCTGTTTTTTTAAAATATAACCGGGAATACTAATTTTACAATAATTTTAAATTTTATTGACCAGTTCGAAGTTCTGATAACGCCAGCATTGGCCTACACGACGGGTGCAGGAGACAAAACGACAACTGAAAAGTTTTTTTTCTTTATTTTGGCGTCTGTTATCAAAGTAAAGCTGTTGGAAGTGTTAGTAATATGAACGTGGGTTTACAGGCACAGCTGACATTTTGTCCATAGCTGAATAAATAAAACGGCGGTAAACAGGTGGTTGCTCCATGTTGGCGTTATAAATATTTTGGATACATGGAACTGTTGATGGAACCGAACATAATAACATGCAGTTTGGGAAAAAAATTTCTTTGAGAAGAATAATATTGTATTTTTAGTGACCATGATTGATGAATTCCATGTTCTTAGAAATATAGATATTTGAATGGAACGCTCGAACCCCTCGAAGCTGAATTAATAATATATCAATAACTATAGTATATTTCCTCGATATAATGTCCACGAAATTTTGATTTCGTGTACTGTTCTTGTTGCACAACTGCAATGAAACAGTGTCTTGCTATAAGGCGTGTATGTGTTGGATGGTAATATCAGAAATATAAAAGTAGTACTTAGGCAGCACGTAGCGCCAGAAAGATGGCCCTCAATTATTATATGCAGTACTATCAATAGCGAAGCATAGATAATATCAGTACAATTAAAGGCTAATGTGCGATTAGAAGTATTAGTCATTTTAAATTTACTTTCTGGTTTAACTAGGGGGCCCACAAGAGGTTGTGTGGAATGCACGATGAGGTCTTTTTGGTAAGGACAACCGCCTTTTTGAAGAGACAATTAATTATTGTAAAGGAGGTTCGTAGTTATAGGAAGATAATTAGAATCCGAAATGTAGAAATAAATATATTTGCCATGATCATTGTGGGCTCATTTCATTTGGAATCCTTAGCGACCGCGCCTGTCATTCACTCATTATGCAATCGGGAATCAAACCAATAGCAGTTCACACCACACAGATACCAATATATAATTCCTAAATATTAACCCTTTGGGGACCAAAAGGCTCTTTATAGATTTTACTCTGGCTAACGCCAGACGATTTTACTCGTAAAAGTGGACCCCGCTGGATCCCAAAGCTTAACCTCTGCGTCTAACATAATTCACGAGTAACAAATACTTGTATCAGTTTACCACTTGTTTCCGTCATCTACATCAGACCCTCCGCTTTAACCGTCCTACCCCAGTTGCCCCCCTTTATTCTCCCCATTCTCCTGCACGGAGTTACCTGCGGAGGAGTCGAATTATCTACGATGTTCTTATCATTTTTATTCGTCGAGAAACGGTAAAAATATCTCATGGAGATTGCATCTTATCGCAATTCGAGTATCAAATTCACGTGTAGCGTGAACAGTTACTTAATTGCTATAACGTGCGAGGTAAGAAATTAAGTTTAAAGGAAAAGTTTTCGAAAGTGAAATTTTTTGGAATCATTTTTGCATACTTTTAGCTGCAAAAGCGCCCTAATTAGCCTAAGTATTCTCTGTTTCTGTTTTATTGTGTGAGAAATGTTATATTGAGAAGATATTAGAAAATATACAATAGGGCGATCATATTCACGATGCTGCATGATCGAGCAGGATTGGTTAACATATAAAGTAGACGAACAATATCACACGAACCCTTAAAAGTGACGACGTTACAATATACCTTGAAAACAAATCTATCTACTAATTGCTATTTCAGCGGATGTAACAGTTGCAAGTGAGAATAATATCTTGACTATTTGCTGTTTGCATAACAAAATAATACGCAGATTGCGATACGATTTCCACTGGCGCTACCAATAGCGATTTCATGAACCTAATGGACTCAAGATGAATTATGTCTGTTATATCTTTACTACGTTTGCCTTGTTGTTATGCTCTGCATACAAACATAGGATTCTGTGGTGCACCAGATTTAAGATAACCACAACGGTAAAGTAAATTACAGTATTGTCCATAGCTGAATAAATAAAACGGCGGTGGTTGCTCCATGTTGGCGTTAATATATAATTTTGGGTACATGGAACGGTTGATGGAACGGAACATAATAACATGCAGTCTGCGAAAAATATTTCTTTGAGAAGAATAATATTGTATTAGTATTAGTAATTACAGTATCAGTCGGGATTACTGTAGTGGTAGTCGTAATCATTTAAAACTGAACCTTTCTAATGTTAACGGTGCAGGCGTGCACCATTGAAGACTGGCTGCAGCGCCAGTACGCAGGACATCAGAGCTAAATCTTATTCTGTACGCCAAACGAAACAGCAACAGTAACAAACGATGTTACACGATGTTAACGACGTTACTAACCTATATACCTGTAACATATAACTGTATGCGGAACAAATCAAGGCTGTATTACAAAAGCGCAGGAGCAGTTCTAACTCTGTATAACTCGTCCTCGAGAGCTAGCAAGACGATAACTGGCTACTAAACCGTGATGTAAGAACTCGCAGCTATTTTTATCAAGAAAACACGAGTAATAAGTAATGTACATATTCAATATGTCAAGTATTTGACTTGTCAAAGCTGGTGGCACATACAGGATGATAATGTAATACTTAAATAGCACCCCACATACGGCATTGCGGGCTAAAACAAACAAAAACTAGACAACAAAACAAATCCGGCTTCTCCATAATCCATGGCTATAAAAATACGATTGTCAAAGATAATATAACAGAGCGGGATTGGATACGTGATTGTGTTTCCAATCCTCAAAAATTTTTTCATCTTCGAGAATGTTAATCCATAACGGCTGAACCTTTTCGAGGTATGTTAAGCCTTAACCATGTCGCCATTTCTTCTTACATCATTATTTCCCCGCATAAAGGTCGCAATGTCGATTCCTTTTTTGGCATTAGTTATACATACATATATGAACACCCGAATGAAAGTGAGTAAATGTGATTATCACCTCTGAAGATGCTGATTTAACAATGAAACATCAGGCTTTTAGTAAATATTTTGATTGTATAGGAACATGGGAATATAGAAATTTAGGAATATAGGGATATAGGAATATAGGAACATAGGAATATAGGGATATAGGAATGTAGGAATACAGAAATAACAGGAATATTGTAATATTGGAATATAGGAATATAGGAACATAGAAATATAGGGATATAGGAGTTTAGGAATGTGGTAGGAATGTAGGAATGGAGGAATATAGGAATATAGGGATCAGGAATATAGGAATATAGGAGTATAGGAATATAGAAATATAGGAATATAGAAATATAGGAATATAGGAATATAGAAATATAGGAATATAGGAATAATGGGACATTGGAATATAGGAATATAGGAATATAGGGATATAGGAATATAGAAATATAGGAATAATGGAACATTGGAATATAGGAATATAGGAATATAGGGATATAGGAATATAGGGATATAGGAATATAGGAATATAGGAATATAGGAATATAGGAATATAGGAATAATGGAACATTGGAATATAGGAATATAGGGATATAGGAATATAGGAATATAGGAATATAGGAGTATAGGAATATAGGAATATAGAAATATTTGAATATCCATGATCTGGCCTGACATCCTTTGTGATAGCAGATAGCATATTCAGTTTGACTTAAAATATTTGATGGTCGGCAAAAAAGGTTGATGGAGAATGTTAGTTAATTTAATTTTGCAAAATGGAACGAATAATATTGGTCTTTACTCCTTCCCATGGCCGTGAAAGAACATAAAATACAAAGCAAAGGCAAATGGTAATTTTAATAGTCTTCACATATTCTCGCTGTACGTCGCGAACAACCAGATCCATTTACCGCTCCACATCTTCGTGTACGTGTTAGAAGAGGCTGAGAATTCTTTTAAATTCTATTTCAAGTTTGTAAACTACACAAAGTGTCCCCTCTGGTAATCTGGTGAAATGATCTACAGTACTACACTTTTGAGACATTTTGTCCATGTTGAGGGTTAATCTTTCTGTCGAAACACAATTTAAGTCTTAGCATTCAGATACAAATGAACATCACTCAGTGGTTTTACTGTGGTTGAAAATCTGTAAGATTTCTACTCAGTACCGTCTTGTATCTGAGTCCTATAAAGACATCTCATACTACTTAAACAAATATTCCATTCCTCAAATACGGGATACTAAACCTAACACTGTTAGCTTTTTGTGTCTCTTGTTTATGTAAATGTACACCAGTCCCTATTACTAACACAGTAATACTGTATAATGCTACATGTATGGTCATTGTACATAGGTCACAATGAACAAGTTCATAAGTTTAGTTGTCTGTTACAGTATACATGTCATACAAAAGACGACTTTACTACTTTATGCAATTTATTAGAAGTGCAAACAATACGAGATGGAAGATCAAAATCTATAATTAAAAAGCTTTGATACATACAGGCTATATATAATAAAAATTGTAAATAACTTGTCGCTGTCTTGATTTATTAGATATTAAATGAAGGCTGACAGTATGCTTTCATGATGAGGTGTAATGCATGTAAAGTATTGGCATATGTTATTCACATCTCCATGGCCGGAATCATTATAGTTGCCGCAAAGTGACTGCAGTTACGACATGATTATAGTTTGCTGTCGTTTCTTATATAACAAAATCACGCGACGTTTCCAAGGTCTGAGAATTACCCATAATTTTAAAGATATTGGAGAAGTACCGCGATAATTAAAAATGTTTTTAGTGTTGCCCATTTTATAATGCATCTTACTTAAATTCTTTGACAAAATCTTCAATGTTCATGCAATTGTTCCAGTTTTTCAATATTGGGTTATTATTTATAACGTCAATTATTATCTTTTAATTTCCGACTCACAAGTAGACAAAAATACACCAGAGTGGTGCATAATAGACTGGCGTGAAAAAAAACTCATGGTATTAAGCACATTTTGTAGTTGTATTTAATAGCTGTAAATTATTTCCGATCTATTGAAAACAACTATACAGCTATTAAGTGCAAGCGGTATACAATCCTGTTTATATATTATAGGCATGGCTATATATACATACATTATGTAGACGGCCATGCATGCAGGAGGCGCCGTAAAGTATCGGAAAATGCAGGTGAGGATTCGCTTCATTGCCTGGCTTAAAGTCATGTTTTGGTTTGATTCCAAGTAAAAGTGTCTTTTCTTTTTAAGCTTTTCCTATAATCACAAATCGGCATCTGTGCTACAAATAATATCTAATAAAAAAACAAGTCTATAAGATATTGTCAGAATTTAAATGTTGAAAACCACACTACGATAAATAAAATGCATAAACAATAAAATTACAACTGCGGCGGGATGCCTAATGTCTGAAATTTCGGCTTTGACTTTGAGTGGTCTTCATATAATGTAAAATAATTTTCGTTCTGGAGTTAACCAGTTCGTTGCGTTTATGTTTTAACTTATGGTGTACTTTAGCAAACAATCTAGCATATTTTATATCAGTTGTTTAAAATTATATAACAGGTGAACTGTATAACTTTCATGTAGCTATATTGGCGCATATAAAGTGACATATTAGTTAAAATTAGTTGATATATTTGAATTAATTTCCTTACTTATATTAGTACACATCATGACTACCAGTCTATAACTTTAGATGTCATGCTCATGAGATTTCCCACATCACAGGAGAGAAATTCCTGCTGCGTATCAGCGACCGCCATGTGGCGGTATAATTGTAGACAAGGCAGTTGCAGACACTTATTTGTCTTTCACTTATCAAGTGCGGTACCGATGCTTATTTTTTTTACGATGCTTACATTAATGAATAATTAGATGCTTTCAGAACTAGAACTTAAGGCTATACGTATGTGAAAAACAGATATGGTCATATTGTGCCGCCCAGAATCATTCTCAGAAGCTAGGCGCGCTAAAGTGGTCCTATAAAGTAATAAAGTATTAGTTATAGATCTGTTGTAATACCGGTAATCGCACGCTGTATGTATATCCTGTAGTAAGATTTTGCGAGAAGTAAATGGCAGATGAGCAAAAAAGATGTTAATTCCTTCATTATGTATATATGTTATTTGCCGGTTTGGAGGTCCGTATGGGGGTATATTTGCCGCGAGGTCGTAAACTGAAAACGGCACGAAGCGGAAGACCGACGGACGTTTTTGAGACCGAGGCAAATATACTTCCATATACGGACCGACAAAACCGGCAAATAATATTTTTATTTTTTACCTCCCCTCCCTTGACGTACATCTCCCGGCACAGGTCCGTATGATCCGTGAGAGGCCCGTATGGGCTCATACGGACCGGTATAGTAGCTAATCAGATTGCAGGATCGCCTTGCATACGGGCCGGGTGAAAAAATAATATCATGAGTATTTACTGATAGAAAACTACCCATGCATCAAGTGGTATCAATCATGCATTTTGATTGCCTGGCATCTTGAAGTTCTGGTAACAAAACCAAGTTGTTGAATTCATGAATCCTGCACGGCTAACAAAAATGTCACGATACTTCATTTAATGCCTTTCATGCAGTTTACAAGTGAAACAACCAAGCGTGGGTGCATCGGTATCTCACATCAAAGTTCACACGTGAATTATTCACATTGTTTTGCTAACCTTCGAAGAAAATCTTGTTTAACAAAATGGTGAGATGTACTTGTCATTTTAGCGCCGAACTTGTAATGCATTTTTTGTTGATTTCTCATCCTATATTGTGTTGCAATACCTTATCATAAGAGGATTATTTGTTGGATTGTGACTTCGTGTTCGTTTTTAGTCTTTAATTCCTCTAAATTCTGTTTTTAATCTCAACAACAGTTTCTCCATATTTTTGACTTTTAATGCCCCTACGACGAAATTTCAAAGAAGAGTTTTTGCCAGTATAAAATATATGGCCGCTA